>JAPQNM010001429.1:85000-92500 GCA_029783475.1 Metacarcinus magister | reverse complement strand
CATAGAGAGAGAGAGGCTTAACGACGTACATGCAGCAAAAATAGAGAAAACACACACACACACACACACATACACACACACACACACACACACACACACACACACACACACACACACACACACACACACACACACACACACACACACACATACACACACAGCAAATATTTAAGTGTGCAGTAATCCTAAGGGAACGAGCCTCCCTTCCTCTTTAAAACTCTCTCTCTCTCTCTCTCTCTCTCTCTCTCTCTCTCTCTCTCTCTCTCTCTCTCTCTCTCTCTCTCTCTCTCTCTCTCTCTCTCTCTCTCTCTCATTTCACCTTACGTTTATAAAGTAGTATTTCCTTTTTTTTTAGATATAAACATATATTTCATCAGTTGTATATCTCTTACTTTTTTTTATATATATTTCTCAATCATTCATTCGAGTTTCATCACTGCATATCCATTACCTATATTTTTAGCTTTAAAATATATTATTACTTCTCCCCATTAAACCTACATACATACATACATACATACATACATACATACATACATACATACATACATACATACGCACTGACTTCAAAAAAGCCACTCTCCTATTTCTATCTTTTTCTTTTTTTTATTTTTATTTTCTCACGTTAACGACTTACTTGCTTCAGTTGGTCCCGTTTTAGTCTTGCTCATTCTTTTGTTCTGTTTTCCTACGTTCTCTCTCTCTCTCTCTCTCTCTCTCTCTCTCTCTCTCTCTCTCTCTCTCTCTCTCTCTCTCTCTCTCTCTCTCTCTCTCTCTCTCTCTCTCTCTCTCTCTCTCTTCTCTTTCTTCTCTTTCTCTCTCTTAGAAGCCAGGTAACTCATTTTCTTTGTACACACACACACACACACACACACACACACACACACACACACACACACCACACACACACACACACACACACACACACACACACACACACACGCCACCCAAGTTTACATTACATTTTCTTTGAATTACGGATGTTGACAAGTCTTTCATATCTCCAACTCTCTTTGTTTCTATCTATATATAGTTACTTCTGATGTTATTTGCCCTTTTTTTATATATTTTTTAGTGTGTGTGTGTGTGTGTGTGTGTGTGTGTGTGTGTGTGTGTGTGTGTGTGTGTGTGTGTGTGTGTGTGTGTGTGTCTGTTAAAATTTTACCAATGTACCCTTTTTTTTTACCAGTACAAAAAAAAATTACAACAGACAAATCAATCTAAGAGAAAAATAATTTATAAAAACAGGACATACAAAAAAAAATATCAATTTATACTTACTGCCGGGTCAAGGAGGCTGGCTGAGACAAGACCGAGGAAACTAGAAAGATAAAAAAGATACAATAATAATAATAATAAAAATATATATAAAAAAAACAAGGCAAGAAAGACAAGTGGTACAGGAAATGAAGAGGATGAAGAACAAAAAGGAAAAGGAAGAAAGAGATATTACGAGGAAGAGGAAAAGGGAAAAAGGAATAAGATCATAACCGGAATGAGGTGGAACACATGAAGGAAGAGAGAGAGAGAGAGAGAGAGAGAGAGAGAGAGAGAGAGAGAGAGAGAGAGAGAGAGAGAGAGAGAGAGAGAGAGAGAGAGAGAGAGAGAAGTAGAGGGATATGAAGGAAGGAGGTTTGGAGATCACAGGAAGAGGAGGAAGAGGAATAGGAGGAGGAGGAGGAGGAAGAAGAAGAAGAAGAGGCGGAGGAAGAGGGCATAAAAAGGAGGAAAGAAAAGTTAGAAAGATCTTGAAATAATTGAAAAGATAGAAAGAGAAATGAAGGGAAGGAAGAAGATAAGGGCAAGAAAATGGACAACGAAGAAGAGGAAGAAGAAGAAGAAGAAGAAGAAGGAGGAGGAGGAGGAGGAGGAACACGATAATAAAGAGGAAGTAAGATGATGATGGGGACAAAAAAAATAAAAAATACAGAAAGCCAAGTGATAAAATTAATAAAAAGGGAATTAATGAAAAGAAGAAAATAATAATAATAATAATAATAATAAAAAAAAGAGAATGATATAATATGAACGACTATTACCATACTTGAATTAGATTATATGACGGAAAAAATAGAGAAAAAAAAAAGTTTGAAATTGACTCGTATACAAAAAAAGGACTCGCCACCCTTAACTTTTTTCTTTTTTTATGACCGAACCGTAAAAAGTCCAGAAATTCCGGAGATTTTAATACCGAGAATTCCTTAGACGATAAAACTGAGAGAGAGAGAGAGAGAGAGAGAGAGAGAGAGAGAGAGAGAGAGAGAGAGAGAGAGAGAGAGAGAGAGAGAGAGAGAGAGAGAGAGACCGTGGCGAGGCTTCCACACGTTGCAGAGTTAAAGGAGAAGTAGCGTTGTTTCTCTATCTCTCTCTTTATCTCTCTCTCTTTATCTCTCTTTCTCTCTCTCTCTCTCTCTCTCTCTCTCTCTCTCTCTCTCTCTCTCTCTCTCTCTCTCTCTCTCTCTCTCTCTCTCTCTCAGCCAAAAGAATATCACTTTCCTTCACTTCACCTCACTTTTTTTCCTCCATTCTCTCCAGTCAAGTATAATTTCCCTCCAAACCAGAATTTTCCACTTTTCCTCAAACACCTTCAATCGGATCTTTGTTTTTGTTTGTTTGTTTACTTGTTGTTTGCTTGACGTGTATTTATAATGTTCATGTTTTTTTTTTCCCTTCTCTGACTGCGATTCATGGCTGTATTTGATTTTTACTTCACTGTTTTGCATTTGCTTCAATTAAGTTTTTTTTTTTCAGTCTCTAGTTTTGACGATTTTCTTAAAAAGTGTGTTTTTTTTCTTCTTCTCTTTCTCTTTTTGGGTTTCTTTTTTTCCTTATCTCTTTTTCTCACTTACTCTTTTTATCTTTCTCTTTTTATCTCACTCTATATCTATCTATCTATCTATTTATCTCTCTTTCTCTCTCTATCATCCTTCGCTACAGACAATTATTACCATTTCTACTCATAATCATTACTCATTCTTTATCATTTCCCTTCACTTTTACACAATAACACATTCCCTTTTATCTCACATCTCTCTTCCAACATCCATTCCTCCTTTTCCTCTTCCCTCCTCCTTCCTCCTCCTCCTCCTCCTCCTCTCTCCTAGTATTAATCTCTACTATCTGCCTCTTCCATCTCTACTTCAGCCATCGTGAGGGAGAGGAGGAGGAGGAAGAGGAGGAAGAAGGAGAAGGAGAAGGAGGAGGAGGAGAGGGAGCAGTGGGTTCTTTCACCTCACAATAGCAGGTTTTCTCATCTTCCTTCGATATGGTCGTGAGTTGCTGCCGTAAGGTGTCTTGGCTTCGAGTGAAAGTAGTCGGTTTTCAGCGGATAAGAGCCTCGGGGAGTTTTCCTTTTTTTGAGGGGGCGAGGGGTAAGGGGAAGGGGGAAGGGGTGTTGATGGCTGTTAGGAGGCAAGACGATAATGGATAGGGTGTGAATTGTGCGCTTTGGTTATGGAGCGACGTTATGGAGTGCTGCTACTGGTTTGGGGAGAGAGAAAGAGGAGAGAGGAGAGAGGAAGGGTGGTTGGTTGGTGGTGGTGGTGGTGTAGGAGATGGAAAACGATGGAGTGGATGAATTTAGTGATGGAAGGAAGGAAGGAAGGGATTGAGTGTTTTTTGGAGAAGTGGAGGAGGGAAACGAGGGATTGGAATGGAGATTAGAAAGCGTGGAAGAGGAGGAGGGAGAGGAAGTGGAGTAGAAAAGGAGGATAAAACGAGGATAAAACGAGGAAGATAACGAAAATGTGGGTAATACTTTGAGTACAAAGGAAGGACAGACAGCAACAGTCTTACTGGACCGTGTGGCTACACTACTACTATAATATCTACTTGATAGAGACAAAAGGTCAGCAAAATGGAAGGCTCCTCCCCACCCACCCCTCCCTCTAGCCGAAGCTGGCCGGAAGAGAAAATGATACGATGTAAAATGGGCAAACTATCATGGAATTTGTGTAGAAGAATGAGAAAAGTGTTAATCAACGGCTATTGTTACTCACTTAGTGTCCCTCTGGTTTGCTAATAAGGAATAAATGGCAACATGGGCTGGGTAAGATTGTGGATTTTCCCAAACCTCACACCTCATCCTATTACTCAAGGCGGACAGTAAGTGGTCGCTCATCAGTGAAAACTTTGCACACTGAGCCAAGTGCGAACATCAGCCTGCCAAGTGACAGGCCGAAACACTGGGATTGAGGTGTCAAGCAGTGTGTGTGTGTGTGTGTGTGTGTGTGTGCCTCTTCTATCATAATACAAATGAATCCTACACATATATCAAACATTTCTATATACAATACTTAATGGTTTAATGACATGAACGTTTCAGTAATATTATTATAACAGTAACTTTCAGGTTAGTGATGTTGTAAAGTCAAACAAGTAAAGAGAGAAAATGAGAAACTTAAAGTTGAGATTCTTTTGTGGTGAAGGTGGCGAATGGATGACACTTGAACAGTAGCGGGTGGATGACGCTGGGAGAGTATCAAGTGGATGATGCTGGGAGAGTGTGGCGAGTGGATGACGCTGGGAAAGTAACGAGTTGACGAATCGGTGAGTAACGAGTTAACGAAGCGATGAGAAACGAGTTGACAAAGCTATGAGAAACGAGTTGACGAAGCGATGAGTAACGAGTTGACGAATCGATGAGTAACGAGTTGACGAATTGGTGAGTAACGAGTTGACGAATCGATGAGTAACGAGTTGACGAAGCGATGAGTAACGAGTTGACGAAGCGATGAGTAACGAGTTGACGAATCGGTGAGTAACGAGTTGACGAATCGGTGAGTGACGAACGGATTAATCTTTGAGTAACGAACGGATGAATAGGTGAGTAACGAGTGAAGGAGACTCTCTCAGAGCGTCTTCCCATGTGCGCCATTCCGCTAGTAAGTCCCTAACAGCAGCGTAACACCCCAGCACATTGTTCTTGCTTCCCTTAATGTGCAGCTTGCCACGTTTTGCATCAGTGAACACTTCCACGTTGTACCTGTTCCGTAGATTAGTGAGGTGGGTCTTTTTAGATCCCCAGAGCCGATCCCTGAACCTACTTGGCACCGGCAGGCTCCTCCGCACCACGCTGGTGGCATCCTTGTTGTCATCTTCTTCCTTTTGTGGGACGACCACTGAGACGGTGACCACTTCCTTCTCTGATGACTGTGTGTTCGCTCCTTCCACCGAGGGCAGGGCCAGAAGGGTACCATTGGAAACGTTGTCTGCAAACTGGACGTATTTTCCCTTCCTGATTATCAGACCATCGCTGGTCATCATTTCATACAGCACCACAAGGATGCATCGTTCCAGTGTGTAATCTTCCAGCCTTACAAGGTCATCATAGGTGTGTGTGTCAATCTTGGCCACAACCAATGATGATTGGGTTACCCGGGCCAGAGTGAATCGTGCCCAGGTCCACCGCGCCAACAGGACGCCAAACACAGCCAACAACACCAAGCAACACGCGACCAGTACGAACTTAAACAGAAATTCTTGGTGTTCCTTATCGGCCATTAGGACTTGTTCGTCCAGGCAGGCCACACGTGCCTTCAGATCCATCAAGAGGGGCAATACTTCCCGCCAGCCCAGGGCCGCGGGGATGCCGCACTCCTTGAGTGGATCCCTGGCAGACTCCACCTTGAGGGGACCCAGCCACCAGGCGGTGGACAGGCGCTCCCGCACCTTCCCCATGACGGTGGTGTGGGGTCCTGCACACCGCCAGTCGTGCACCAGTCGGCCCAGCTTGTGGGCGTCTGGCACCACACCCCACAAGGCGGGGTGGATCGCCATCACGGTGACGGACACTACGACTACTGCAATGCACTTTATGTCTGCGAATACTTTCATTTTGGTTTTGTTTTATATAAATTAAAAGTAATATGGGATGAGCAGCGGGTGAATGTGCAATGCTGGAAACAGATGGAGAAGTCACCTGATGCACGATCCACCTAACACTCAGGGTCACGTGGGTGTTTTTAGGTTATCTTGACCTAACAATACTTAACTAATTAACAGCATCATCACCATCACGCACTTGTAACATTTTTTTCTGCTCACATTATGATATAATCATTGGTTAAAGGGGATCAAACACGTTTTCTGTCTCTGCCTTTCCAGTGTAATGTTCAAGTGAGCCTCGGCCTTCACTCTTCTACTTCCTTTACTTGTATATGACACAGTGCAGTTATTGCAGTGGCCGCCAAAAGCCTCGTTAGTGTGAAAAGCTTTGTTCCTTTGTATTACTTAACATATTCCTTACACGCTCTAAAGTTACCTCCAAAGCAATTCTTATTGTCTAATCTTCTTCTTATTCTTCTGTTTGCTTCTTCTCCTTCTCATTCTCCTCTTCCTCTTCCTCTTCCTCCTCCTGATCCTCCTCCTCTTTTTTTTCTCAGGTCTGGATGAACAGACTATGGTATGATTTAGGTCCTACTACTACTACTACTACTACTACTATTACTATTACTACTATTATACTACTACTACTACTACTACTATACTATTACTACTATTACTACTACTACTACTATTTTTACTACTACTACTACTACTACTACTACTACTATTACTATCATTACTACTAAGACTTACATTCTCAAATATCTTATGTTAAGGGACGAGGATGCATGAGAACAGGGTAAAAAATGTAAGAGATCACAAAAAGAAAAATAGCAGAACAAAAATTGTAGGACGAAGAGGGAGGAAAACAAAAAGCAGATATGTATGACGAAGTAAAATTTTTGGAAGCTGTCACGAGTGGAATTCTCTGACGTTACTTTCCTTTTGCATGGAGCTCTTGCATAGAATAGACGGGAAAACACTTCCACCCACTTAAGGTAGCTCACTGATGCCTTGTAGCAGACTGAGGTGAGGAAGATACGTATAGGCTACAAGTGACGTGATTATGAGGTGTGAGGAGAGCATGTCAAGTTGATTTCATTGGAGGTTTTAATGAGATAAGGTAAGGTAAAATGAGGTAGCGTTTGGACAGGTGATAAAAGGTAGTAAGGGTTAATTAGGATACAAGGTGGGTCAGATTAGGTGAGATGAGTTTAGGTGATGCTCAGGATTTTGGATCATGAAGAAAGGGTTAGATGTGAGGTAACTTAGAGGATGTGTGTGTGTGGGTCCTTCTCCCCCTCCCTCAGCAGCCTCCTCCACCTATCAAACACACACACACACTCCTACATACATGAAATATAATATACGTGAAATGAAAACGGGGATGTGCAGCTGTGTTGTTTTTCTTTTTCCATTCGTAAAACACATACACACAAACACACACAGAGAAAACTCACATATTCCAATAAAAATACACTGCAATACGATAAATAGCAATACAATACAAATAATAACATACAACAATGGACCAGACCCAGAGGCAGCAGCGAGGCAATACACACACACACACACACACACACACACACACACACACACACACACACACACACACACACACACACACACACACACACACACACACACACACCATTAACAATAAAGAAAACAAAG
>JAPQNM010001429.1:77500-80000 GCA_029783475.1 Metacarcinus magister | reverse complement strand
CGTCTTTTCAGAACATTTGGTAGTATTTCCTTAATGGTTTTCTCACTACATACTAACATAACCTAACATAACCTAACATATAGTAGTGTTTCCTTAATAGTTTCCTCACTACCATGACCAACGCTGACAGGGAAACAGGGAAACTTAACACTACCAGTCCCACCAGTACCTATACGAACAGAAGGTGAAGTACAGAACAGAGAAGAATTGAATACTCTTGCACCAAAATGAATTGTTTCCCTTATTCAACTAAATTACTTTCGTTGGGTACAGCTGCACCAGCGTTCATTGCTGACTCATTACTGGGCTTTCTTTTTTTTCTTTTTCTTTTTTTTCATCCTTCATTCCGCTCAAGGGGAGGGAGTAAAACACTAATTCCTCTTTGTGTTGGAGTGGTCGAGAGGAAGGAAGGAAGGAAGGAAGGAAGGAAGGAACAGTGGTCTTCAGAAGGGGATGCTAGACTGGTGGTCTTTCCTTGGTGTTGACTATGCTCTTACTATTGCTGTTTGTGGTGTTTATGGTGGTAGTGGTAGTTCTCTCTCTCTCTCTCTCTCTCTCTCTCTCTCTCTCTCTCTCTCTCTCTCTCTCTCTCTCTCTCTCTCTCTCTCTCTCTCTCTCTCTCTTTCTCTCGTCGTCAAGTCAATACGCAGCAGAATTCTCCTGATTTGTGGCTCCAGTACGCTGACTTCAAGACTCGGACGTGGTCAATACTCCTCACATTGTTGCTGTTTATAAATCATTCCCATTTATTGAGTCTTATGAGAAACAGAGAGAGAGAGAGAGAGAGAGAGAGAGAGAGAGAGAGAGAGAGAGAGAGAGAGAGAGAGAGAGAGAGAGAGAGAGAGAGAGAGAGAGAGAGAGAGAGAGAGAGACAGATAATGTAAATCAAGTAAATTTAACTATAAAAGCAGAACATACAGTACAATCAATAATCAGTTTATACAGATGACATTATAACTAGCTTTAAAAAATCAATAGAGAGACCTTGCAACAACTCCTCTTCTTCCTCCTCCTCCTCCTCCTCCTCCTCCTCCTCCTCCTCCTCCTCTTCCTTCCGCTGCAGTACAACACACTTCCACGACACCGCAACTCAATAACGCATGAATAAGCTGCACCTTACTGAGTGAATGTGAATGTGCACGCAACACTAAAGGTTTAAGTTGCGTGTATTGGGCATGTATGAGGAAGAAGGTGAAAATGTGGCAAGGGAGTGAGTGTGTGTATGTATGTATGTGGAACTATGTATGTATGTATATGTGTATGTATGTATGTATATGAGGGAGGTATAAGGAGAATGTTCACTCATATCGCTAAGTTCTGTCTAATATTCTTTATTCTCTCTCTCCCTTTTTCCTCGCTCTCATAGCTTCCTTCCTCTGTTCCTCCTCTATTTCCTTCCCTCTTACCCTCCCTCCCTCCCTCCCTCCCTCCCTCCCTCCCTCCCATCCTTCATTCCATATTACATTTCCAATTTTCACTTCTCCCTTTACATCCTCAAATTCTTTCAAATATCCCTTGTCTCTACTACTCTTTCCCTGTCTTTTCCTTTCCTCGCCCCTCCTTTCCCTTCCACCCTTTCCTCCCCCTTTCCTCCCCCTTCTCCCCCTTCTCTTCAATGACCCAACGAGTGATGAATAGAAGCAATTTTGATCCAGCCTCCCGATATTATTAATGGGGAAATTCGGATCGGATCAGCAAAAAGCGCTTATGATATGAGGGTGGAGAATGCATTGGTTATGGGTGGGCGTCGCTTCCGGCCTTCTGCGCTCTCTCTCTCTCTCTCTCTCTCTCTCTCTCTCTCTCTCTCTCTCTCTCTCTCTCTCTCTCTCTCTCTCTCTGATTTTCATCCTTCCTACCTTCCTTCTTACCTTCCTTCATCCAGTTTTAATCTTTTCCTTACTCTCTTCACCCTTTCTCTCCCTCTCTCCTTTCCTTCCTATCCTACCCTTCCCTTCCCCTTCCCCTTCCCCTTCCCTTTCCCTTCCCTTCCCTTCCCTTCATCCTCATCCCTCTAAGCTTCCAAGTGACTGTCGCTTTAGCAGTAAATTAATGTCTGTTTATCAGTAAATTAGTGTCTATCTTAGGCGATTAAGTGGGTATTGAGAGCCTCCTGTCTTCAGCCCCTTCAGATTTGTAGTGAGAGGGAGGGAGGGAGGGTGGAGGGTTGGTGGAGGGAAGATGGAGGGGAGGTGGAGGGAAGGGTAAAGGTTTGAAGAAGCCCGATCAGTCAAGGTTTAAGGACTGTTAACAGCACCTTGAGACTATTAACATGAACCAAATGTCAGTAACAAGAGCTATTACTCCACTGCCACCACCACCACCACCACCATCACCACCACCACCACCACCACCACCACCACCACCACCACCACCACCACCATCACCACCAGCACCACCACCACCACCACCACCACCACCATCACCAGCACCACCACCACCAGCACCACCAGCACCACCACCACCACCACCACCACCACCACCACCATAACAATATTCTCCT
>JAPQNM010001429.1:65000-72500 GCA_029783475.1 Metacarcinus magister | reverse complement strand
AAAAAATATCTAAGTCCACAGGTAATATGATAAAGCTAAAAAAAAAAAAATTGCTTAAGGAAAAAAAGGGGAAAATGGAAACATTCTCTTCATTCTTGCTTGTTTCCCCTCATGATACACACGAGTGTCAGTGGTCATCACCCTCACTCAACCTGGCGTCCAGAAAGGGGTCATTTCTCCCCTCTTCCCCTCTCCGTCCATCCCTCTACTATTATCCCCTCTCCTCTTTCCCCTCTTTTCCTTCTCTTCCTTTCCTATCCTCATCATATTTACCACTACACTTCTATCTGTTTCCTTATTTCTACTTCCGTTTTCACCCTTTCCCTTTCCTCTCCTCTCCTTCCTTCCTTCCTTCCTTCTCTCTCCTCTCCTATCCCCTCTCCCTTATCACTCCTCCTTCCCCCCTCACGTTAACTTCGCCCAGTCATTCCATTACAGAAAAATGCTGACACAATGTTCTCCTATTCCTCTTTTTTCCTTCTTCCCTCCCCTAAACTCTCTCTCTCTCTCTCTCTCTCTCTCTCTCTCTCTCTCTCTCTCTCTCTCTCTCTCTCTCTCTCTCTCTCTCTCTCTCTCTCTCTATCCATCACAACCACAAACTTAACCAACCAATAAAAAAGCAGTACTATAGAACAAGAGAATTTTTTATAATCTCTCCTTTAATAATACTACAAAAAAAAAAAGGAATCCAAAAAACATAATAAATACTGAAAAGGTTAAACAAACACTAGCATTATTTCCAGTATCATAAAAAGAGAGGAAAACAAAAGGCCAGCTAGCTATACATTAAAAAAATAGTAATATTCCAGTACCACCACCTCCCACACCCCTCTCAAACAGACCCCAACACCCCCCACGCGATGTAAGAGCGGGAGAATATATGTAGAGAGACGGAGAGGAGAGAGGAGAGGAATGTGTGTGTGTGTGTGTTCCCGGCATGCGCTCCCGGGAGGTAATGCCCGGAGGTCTACTTCAGCTAGGTAGGCGTTTTCACGGAATATGTCGACAGTATAACTCAGTGTTGGGGGAAATTATACTGGGGAAACTTGCATATATTCAGGACTTTTCCCCTTATGCTGCAAGAAAGAGAGAGAGAGAGAGAGAGAGAGAGAGAGAGAGAGAGAGAGAGAGAGAGAGAGAGAGAGAGAGAGAGAGAGAGAGAGAGAGAGAGAGAGAGAGAGAGAGAGAGAGCCTTTTGAACACAGCTGTAAATGTTTTTTAATTGAGAAATGGTTCGTTCACAGCCTCCATGACTCTCCTGCCATTATTTAGGCCATCAACCTTCCCTCTTTCTCTCTCTCCCCTTTATTCTATTTCTTTTTCTTTTTCTTTTTCTATTTTATCCTCCTCCTCTTCCTCCATTTTTATTTTGTTTGATGCAATTTTGTCATTTTCTCATTTCATGTCTCTCGTCAGTCAGTCAGTCAGTCAGTCATCTCTCTCTCTCTCTCTCTCTCTCTCTCTCTCTCTCTCTCTCTCTCTCTCTCTCTCTCTCTCTCTCTCTCTCTCTCTCTCTCTCTCTGCCTTTGTTCTTTATTCCAATCTTTATTCTTTTCTTCATTCTCCTATATTTCTATTCACAACATACGCATCTATTCTTATTCGTTTTGCATACATTAACTTCTTGTAGGTACCTCCTCCTTCTCCTCTTCTTCCTCCTCCTCCTCCTCCTCCATTCTTCTCCATCCAGCTGGCACATCACGAACTCTCTACCATTACTCCATTACTCTAACTTCTCACAATCATGCCACCACCGCTCCTACCACTACTACCACCACCACCACCACCCCTATCACCACCACTACTACCATCATCATCATCACCACCACCACCACCACCACCACTACTACCACCACCACCACCACCCCTATCACCACCACTACTACCATCATCATCATCACCACCACCACCACCACCACCACTACTACCATCACCACTACTACCACTACCACCACCACCATCACAACAACTACCACCACCATCACCACTACTACTATCGCGTAAGTCAAGCCGTCACATTTATCAGCGAGAGAGAGAGAGAGAGAGAGAGAGAGAGAGAGAGAGAGAGAGAGAGAGAGAGAGAGAGAGAGAGAGAGAGAGAGAGAGAGAGAGAGAAACTGCGTTACACCGTTCCTGAAGATGCCACGCAATTTGTCACAGGCCTCATATTAGCTGAGAGAGAGAGAGAGAGAGAGAGAGAGAGAGAGAGAGAGAGAGAGAGAGAGAGAGAGAGAGAGAGAGAGAGAGAGAGAGAGAGAGAGAGACAGGAACAGGAGGCAAAATAAAGGGAGGGAGGGAGGGAGGATAGATCAGGCAGGGAGGAGGGAGCTCAGGAAATGAGAGAGAGAGAGAGAGAGAGAGAGAGAGAGAGAGAGAGAGAGAGAGAGAGAGAGAGAGAGAGAGAGAGAGAGAGAGAGAGAGAGAGAGTAGATAATAGCCGCGAGGGAAAGGGAGAGGGGAGATAGATAGAGGGAGAGAGAGGGGGAGGGAGACACACACACACACACACACACACACACACACACACACACACACACACACACACACACACACACACACACACACACACACACACCAAGGGAGGGAGAGGGAGAGGAGGGAAAGGGAGGGAAGTCTTTCATTAAACATCACATGAGGGATTAGAATATACTGACGCAAGGGAGTGATAAACGTGTCATTTACTTCACAACATCACCTTGGAAACCGCTCAAGAAATACACAGCAAATATCTGAACGACAATATGTTTCGGATGAAGAAGAAAAACGGTACATGAAAATTCCTAGAAGGCGGAGGAGGAGGTGAAGCAGGAGGAGGAGGAGCAGAAGGAGGGTGGTATGGGGAAGCGGGAGGAGGCTTGGGGTTAGGGGGGAAGAGGGATGAAAGTAGGAGGCAGGAGTGTGTATGAGGAAGGGAGAAGCGAAGGTTGGAAAGAGGAGGTGAAGTCAACTGTGCCGAGGAATAGATGGAAGGAGAACCGGGAGGAGGTTGTAACGGGCGGAGGCGATGAGGAGGAAAACACAGAGAGAGAGAGAGAGAGAGAGAGAGAGAGAGAGAGAGAGAGAGAGAGAGAGAGAGAGAGAGAGAGAGGTGGTTATGTGAGAATTTCCGTAGATAATCGAGTAAGCTATTGTCAAAAGGCGTCTTCTTAAAGGTGGTAGAAAATGAGATGCTGAGGGAAGGGAATACAATGGGAAAAATTAATCCTTTAAGGTGATAAGAATTGTTTGCTTATAAATGTGGAAAAGTGATAAGTATTGTAATAATCAGATTCCATTTTATTATATGATTATTTTTTTCAGTAGACTGTATAATCCAATCTGATTTTAAGCTTCTTTCCTGAACGGCATTAATAAACAGATTGGGATTTGTACAGACAACTAATCATTGTAATAAATATATATATACTACGTACACTATTGAATTAGTATTGTATTTGTTCATACTAAAAACTAAGTACATTTTAATGCTTGTAGTGATCATTTTTATATATTTATTTTTTTTATTGTTGTGGTTATTGAAATTCAAGAGGATGAGAGCGTCGAAGAGGAGTGGATGAATATGCAACACTGGATAAAGATTTGTGGTAAAAATAAATAATAAATAAACAAAAAACAAGATCAATGCTGCGAATGAGTGGAATGGAGTGGATAAAAACCGAGACGAAGTGGATGTAGGTGGAACAGAGAAGTAAAAGTGGATGAAGAAGTAAATAAATAGTGTTCGCAACAGAATACACACACAAAAAAACTCGATAAAATCAATACCGGTTTCAGAGAAGTGAAAGCAAGTTGAAAAGAAATTGACACAAGCTAAAACGAGGATAGCTAGTGTGGAGGGAGCATGTGGAGGAAGCGGGAGGGAGGGTGTGAGGGCGGGTGAGTGAGTGGGTGGGTGGGTGGGTGGGTGGGTGGGTGTCCGAGGATCCAAAGCAGTAGTGAGTCCCTTTAAAATATCGATTGGACGAGGTTCATGCATTGTTAATATAGACATGACAGTCTTGCTCTCACATCTAATTGGTCGGCAGGAAACTAACTCTCTCACTGCCCAAATGACTTAACTGATGAGACACACAAATTCAACCGTTGTTCCCTTTCATTCATTCCACTCCAACGCCACTTATGCCACTGCCTCGTCGCGTCGCCATTCCTCCCTTCCTCCCTTCCCTTCCCTTCCATTTCCCTTCCATTCCCTTTCCTCTCTTTTCCTCTTCGTTCAGACTACATCGTGACATGTATACAAACGTAAATATTTGATACGTATCACTGAATAACGTATGTAAGACTGTGTATAAAAGAGACTTTGTACGAAATAGTGAAAAAAAATATCGTTTTGAAAGAGAGAGAGAGAGAGAGAGAGAGAGAGAGAGAGAGAGAGAGAGAGAGAGAGAGAGAGAGAGAGAGAGAGAGAGAGAGAGAGGTATATCCCCCCTACCCCCCAAAAGCCAGCCTGAGTCCAGATCACAATCCGAAAATGGTGAGGGAATACCAGGGGAGCAGCAAGGCATCTAGAGCGAGCCAACGTTGAAATTCACGTGTGTTGAAAAAGGAGGCTTTGTTGAGGCCAGTGTGATGGTGATGGTGGTGGTGGTAGGGTGAGAAAGGGAGGATGAAGGGAGGATGGTAGTAGAAGAGGAGGAAGAGGAGGAGGAGGAGGAGGGATTGATGTAGTTCTTCCTCCTGCTGTAATAGTCTTAGTGATGACGGTAGTATTGATAACAAGAACAAGTAGTGGTATCATTTGAGTTACTGTAGAAATAACTGTTATGATAGCTAGCAGTGGTGGGCGTAGCAGTGTTAGTAATTAGTAGTAGTAGTGGTAGTTGTGATGGTAGGGAAGGTTTAAGAACTTATAACGTAAGTGTTGTTGCTAGGAATGTCAGGGGTGAATACGTGCGTGTGTGCGTGAGTGCGTGCGTGAAACATGTTAGTATCAAGGAACAAGTGAAACAAAAGACTACACACACAGCTGCTGCGAGGAGGAGGACGGACCTAACGAAACACAGCTGATGTAACACGAGAACAGCAGCGCCACTGAGACAAGAGTGGCAGACAGGAATACGTCTAGCAACAACAACAGTAGCAAAAAAAAGAGAAAAAAAGAGGGAGAGAAGAGAAACAGGGGGCAGTATAAGACACTCCCCTTCCCTGTTCCTCTCCTCTTCTCGCCTCGCCTCCCTCTCCCTCCCTTCCCCTTACTAATTGAGTCCCTCCCTGCCAGACGTAAGCTTGAGCCGTATTCATTTCATTAGAGAAGCGAAAACTCTTGTACAAACTCTTCGCACCACTTTGCTACACATACACACACACACACACACACACACACACACACACACACACACACACACACACACACATACACACTCACTCACACACACACACACACTTATTTTCCCTATCTTTCTGCTCTTCCAAGACACGCGAAGCAACTAAAACTTTCCTCTCAAAGCTTCATCTCAATGTTCCGAAACGGCTTGTGAGCGAACTTGCTAATTGATGAAACGAGGAGATCCCCTGTGTGTGTGGTGTGTGTGTGTGTGTGTGTGTGTTCAAGCCACCTACCTCTCCCTGCCTCCACCTCCTACCCCTTCCCTAAACTGTCCCTCATCCCACCCCTCTTTCCCCCTCTTTCCCCCTCTTTTCCCCCTCTTTCCCCTCGCCAAATCCCTGTCACCTCGCTCTGCGGCTTTCATGTCCCAAAATGTCTAAAAATGTAAGCCGGTTTTCCCCACATTAAATATATTTCGTGTGTCCTAAACCTGAGCTTGTCCGTCTGTCTGAGTGTATGTATGTATGTTTATTCAACCATTCCTTCCTTCCTTCATTCGTGTGTAAATGTATTTATCTTAAGCTTATCTCGATTCCTCTTTTTCCTTCCTATATTAGAGACGAGTTTTGTGTCTTGTTGTCTTTAAGGGGAAAAAGTTGGAGCCACGCAGCTTATCAGCGGGATAACACCTGCATCGTGTTTTCTCCTCCACTTGTAGTTCTAGGGAGGACATTCCTATTTTCTTTGCAATGGACGGTGAACTTAAAAAAAACTAATTTAGAGCCATAACAGATGTACATAACAAAAAAGGTAGCGAAAAATAGGAGATATCATTGCCATTAACGGTAGTATAAGTATAGTATAGAGCTTCCTTTCAACCACCACCACCACCATCACCACCACCACCTGATCCTCTTCTTCCTCCTCCTCCTCTTCAACCCTCCACCGCTTCCTCATCCTCTTCTGGCCTGTGGTTGCTTCGGTCAGCGGATCTCTTGCTGGTTCGAACGCGTTGTTTCACGGCGGGTTCGCAAAACTTCATATTGCCTCCAAATTGGATTCATAACAGCGATATAATTGGATTTATCGCGTCAAAACGAATGGACAGGCAGGAGTGAATAGGCCTGATGCCGGGCCGCGCGAGGGGAATTCCAATTTCTCACTGATGACTCGGGTGTCGTAATTGGGTTTCGAGGCTTCGGATCAGGAAGAATGGTGCTCGTTGCCTCACCCCACTGCCTCGAGAGGAAGGGAAGGGGGTGGATGGGGAGATAGGATAGGGAGTTGGGGTGTAAGTGAGGGAGATGCAAGGAAGGGTAATGAGTGAGAGTGAGGGAGAGTGAGTGAGGTTGAGAGGTATAGTGTTTGAGAAGCTGCATCTCTCTCACTGCCTTCCCTGCTTCCCTCTCTCCTCTCCCTTTCGCTCCCTTGATTCATCTCCAGTCATGTACTGCTAATTCAGTGTTGGTCGCTGGATTCACGAGTCAGACAGGCAGGCAGGTGTGTGTATGTGTACGTGTGTGTGTGTGTGTGTGTATGTGTACGTGTGTGTGTGTGTGTGTGTGTGTGTGTGTGTGTGTGTGTGTGTGTGTGTGTGTGTGTGTGTGTGTGTATGTGTGCTTCCATTTGCGAGTCCCGATGGTGCTTCGCGTTGTGTTCAAATTGTATTCCGTGCAACATACAGTAAATGGAGTTGAATAGAAATGCATAAACTGTTTTCTATTTCACGCGTTCGTTCGTTCGGTTCAAACCAGCAACTCTAACAGCATAAGACCATGTAGTACGCTTTCCCCCCTGCACGAGTAGCCACGGGCGAGCTTTTCAATGAAGTGATGAAACGTCCATTACCAACCTTCGGGGCTTGCTGTTGCGATGAAAATTCCACTCATTCGACGCGACAATGTGGATTAGTGAAAGTCAGCAAGTCAGCAAGTTAGCACGGCGAGCGGTATCACTGACGGCGTGCGAACTGGCAGCTGACAGAGAGGGGGGGAGGGGGCTGCCTTGCTGACGGCGATGATGCCACAGGAAGCGTGTCCTGAACTACATACACACACACACACACACACACACACACACACACACACACACACACACACACACACACACACACACACACACACACACACTACCCTACCCCTCTCTACCTGCTCTGTCCCGTCCATCCCTCCCTCTCCTCTCCTCTCCACCAACCAACCATGCAAGAAACACTGTTGTATTTCCTTGGTGTTCAC
>JAPQNM010001429.1:57500-60000 GCA_029783475.1 Metacarcinus magister | reverse complement strand
GCAGCGGCAGGCTATTCCCGGCTAAAGGAGAGTGCCAACGACCCACCGCCACGGAATACAAATTACAACCTTCTCTTAGACTTGGAAATGACGTGGGTGTCGCGAGAAGGAGGAGGACGAGAGGGAGAGGGAGGAGGAGGAGGAGATGGAGATGGAAGAGGAGGAGGCTGAAGAAGGAAGGAGGATAGGAGTGGAAGTGCTAGAGAAGGAGTGATGGAAAAAGAAGAAAGATATGAAGAACGAGGAGGAGGAGGAGGAGGAGGAGAAGGAGGAAGAGGAAGAGGAAGAGGAAGAGGATAAGGAGGAGGGAGATGGAAGTAGGTAGCTAAGGAAAGCAGAGGAAGGAACAAGGCGAGTGATGGATGATGATGGACGGAAGAGAAGCAAGGATAACAAATTGCTCCGCGTGGGTAAGGAGAGGTAGGTAAGGTAAGGAGAGGTAGGTAGGTAAGGTAAGGAGAGAGAGAGAGAGAGAGAGAGAGAGAGAGAGAGAGAGAGAGAGAGAGAGAGAGAGAGAGAGAGAGAGAGAGAGAGAGAGAGAGAGAGAGAGAGAGAGTGGATGGGTAACATGGAAGGCAGGCCAGGTGGTAGGGTAGATATCGCGGGAGGAAGTAAGAGGAAGGAAGGAAGGGAGGAAGGAAGGAAGGAAGGGAGGAAGGGAGGAGGAGGTGAGTCAGGTGAAGAGGAGGTGAAGCACAACAAGTTTCAGACAGGTGTGGAAGAGTAGATGAGAGGGACAGGTGGGAAGAACAGGTGTGTGAGAAAGAGAATAGTTGGGGTGAATAGAATGAATGAAAGAACAGATGATTTTTTTGAAGCTCTCGACCCTTTCCTTATCTTGGCTTATGAGAAGAAAAGAAGAAGAAGGAAAAAGAAAAGAAAAATAAGTAGTTGCAGAAACAATATTATTTTTTCACATGACTCAATTAAATCAAAACTTCATGGTAATTTGCACCACATAAACCATTATATTTTTCACCTTTATTTCCCAAACCTGAACTTCATCCAGTTACCATTGTCTTTACCTCACACCTCCCCTTCCCACCCCTTCCCTCCCCTTCCCACCCCTTCCCTCCCATCTCTCTCACCTTCCCCCTTTAAAAAATATATAAATAAATAAATAAATGAATAAATAAATAAATACCACTTACACACATATTCCATTTACCACGTTCCATTTTCTATGACAGTCACGTAGACCCTTCCATTTTTCCCTCACATTTAAAAGCAGTGAAGTTATTTTTGTCATGTAAATCATCAACAAAAAGCTTTATTTATATTCCATTCCCTCTTCGCCTTATTCTATTATTTCAGTAAAAAAATAATAATAAAAAGGTCTGATTTTCAAAGCCATTAAACATTTACCCATGTCTATTATAATCCTAAGAACGCCTTTTAACATTTCCATTTCCCTTTTATTCTACTATTTTTTTTTTTATTCCACCTTTTCAAAGCACCTGTTTTCTACCTTCCATTATTACTCTTTAATGAATGCCACCTCACCCTTACCCTTTCTCCAGCATCTTTAACAATCAAGAATATATAGACCATTATTTCTACCATTCTTCTATCAACTCCCCTTCCCCCCTTCCCTCCTCCATAACACACCTATCCACCCGTCTCCTTTTTCTCTCTTTATCATCCCCTTTCCTGCACACCCCTTTTAGCGTCCACTTCTCTCTCACATTTATCCCATCTCGTATCTTTACACCCTCTCTCCATCACCTTCAATTTTCCCCTCTTCCTTCTCCCCGTGGCTCGTAACTTCCCCTCCCTCCCCATAACTACACCGCTAACCTCCCACAAGCTGCTCTCCTCTCCTCTCCCTCCCTCCTCTCCCCTCCGTCTCTCCCTCCTTCCCTCTTATCCCTCCTCTTCCCTTTCTCGCTTGTTATTAAGGAATGGATAGGAGGAAGAAGAGGTTTGTGGAATTGGATATGTGTCTATATGTTGATATATATTTTTTTTTAATGTATACGTGCGTGTGTGTTAGTATATGGAGTATAGGAGGAGTATAGGGCTTCCTCCTCCTCCTCCTCCTCCTCCTCCTCCTCCTCCTCCTCCTCCTCCTCTTCCTCACTAACTCCTCGCCGCGGGTATATATCAAGATGCAACACTTTTATGTACCTATGTAAATTTATCTACACTGCTACTGCTACTACTGGCCATCTACCTCCCTCTCTCCCTGTCTCCCTCCCTCTCTCTCTCCCTCCCTCCCTCTGTCTCTCTCTCCCTCCCTCCCTCCTATGAATGTGAGTGGGAGGCAAACGGAATACCGAAGGGAGGAAGGAAGAAAGGAGGGAGTGAGGGAGAGAAAAGATGGGGGAGGGAAGAGGATATGAGAGAGGAGAGAGAGAGATGAGAGAGAGAGAAGAGATGAGAGAGAGAGAGAGAGAGGAGAGAGAGAGAGATGGAGGAGAGAGAGAGAGAGAGAGAGGGCAGAGAGAGAGGAGAGAGAGAGAGAGATGAGGAGAGAGGAGAGCGAAGAGAGAGAGAGAGA
>JAPQNM010001429.1:37500-52500 GCA_029783475.1 Metacarcinus magister | reverse complement strand
TATTAAAAAGAGGAATTATGGAAGGGGAGGAAGGAGATATGACAACAGAAGAGATCCTATTAGTATGTGTATTGCTTCCTGTTAACAGAGGGAGACTAGTGAAGGAGGAAGAGGGAAAATAATAAAAAAAGAGAAAGGGAAGAGGAGAGAGAACATAGATAAAAAAAATAATAGAAAGAAAACAGCAAGGATAGTAAATAAAAAAGAAAGGAGAGAGAGAAGAAAGAGGGACAAAGAGGGAGAAAGAAAGGGAGAAGAGGGTAAAGAAAGGAGAGAAAGGCATAGAAGAATGACGAAGAAAGACGAAATAATGAGGAGAAAATTAAATCAAGGAGGAGGAGAAGGACGAGTAAGAAGGAAGAAAGGAAGGAGGAAAGAAAGGAAGAAGGAAAACAAGGAAAATTTAATTAATGAGGACAGAGAGAGAGAGAGAGAGAGAGAGAGAGAGAGAGGAGAGAGAGAGAGAGAGAGGAGAGAGAGAGAAGAGAGAGAGAGAGAGAGAGAGAGAGAAAATTGCTTGCACGAGGTTGTCTCAAGGTAAACTCATTCCATTAATCCTTTAAATCCTTTTTTTTTTATCTGGTAACCATCGCTTTGTCTAACTTTTTGAATCAAACAAGAAATAAGTAAAAATATAAATAAAGCAAAAATCGCCAAATATGTGTTAACTATATATCAATATCAACTTTCTCTCTCTCTCTCTCTCTCTCTCTCTCTCTCTCTCTCTCTCTCTCTCTCTCTCTCTCTCTCTCTCTCTCTCTCTCTCTCTCTCTCTCTCTCTCTCTCTCTCTCGCAATCCCGCGCAGTCCTTGAGCGAAAAGAATAAAGAAAAACAAAAGAGGATCAGATCAAACTAAAAGGAAAAGAGATTTGAGAGAGAGAGAGAGAGAGAGAGAGAGAGAGAGAGAGAGAGAGAGAGAGAGAGAGAGAGAGAGAGAGAGAGAGAGAGAGAGAGAGAGAGAGAATAAAAATGTTTGAAAATGGAAGAATAACGACAAAAAATGCACAGCTAGAGAAATAAAATGAAAAAAAGAGAGGCAAAGGAATAAAAAGATTAAAAGAGAGATAGAGATAGAGAGAGAAAGAGAGAGAGAGAGAGAAAGAAACATGGAGGAACAAGAGGAGAGAAAGAGGAGCACCTAAAACCCAAGACAAGTGTGTGGATTAAAAGCGACTTTCCTTCCTCCTCTTCCTCATCCTCTTTCCTTCTGTTTAATCCTCTTACGATCTGGTCTCTTTGCCTTGTCGCTTCTCCCTCTCGTTTTCTCCTCTTGGCCCTCTCCTCCCCTCCTCCTCCTCCTCTTCTTTCTCCTCTTTTTTTTCTTCTTCCTCCTTCTCCACTTCGAGTTTTCTTCTTGTTTTTTTTCTCCATTTTCTGACCCTCTGACTATTTCAGTTCATTTTATCCTAACCTCCTCCTCCTCCTTCTCCTCCTCCTCCTCCTCCTCCTCCTCCTCCTCATTCTCCTCCTCCTCCTTCTTCTTTAACCTCCTATTCATCCTCCATTTCCTTTTAGTACCGTCTGTTTTCCTTCCTCTATGATAACAATCGTCTTTTATTCCTCTTTTTTATCATCTTCTTCCTCGAATTTCTCACCTTATTCTTCTGTTAAGACCTTTTGCTCTCTTTCCATTTCACACTCTCCCTCCATCCTTTCCTTCTCTCCTCTCCCCTCTCTCTCCCTCCCTCCCTTACTTTCCTCTCTCCTTCTCTCCCTTCCTCTTCACTTTTTGCTTCTGTAATAGGAGTCTCTCTTTTGCTAATGACGCTAAACGCTTCTTCCTCTTTCAGCTGCTCGTTCAGGTGACGCAACAATTTGTCGTCTCTCTCTCTCTCTCTCTCTCTCTCTCTCTCTCTCTCTCTCTCTCTCTCTCTCTCTCTCTCTCTCTCTCTCTCTCTCTCTCTCTCTCTCTCTCTCTCTCTCTCTCTGTCCACAACAAGAAATATATCCTTTCCTTCCTTAATCCTATACTCTTTCTTCCTTCCCTCCTTCCCTCCCTCCCTCCTCCTCCTCCTTTCCCTTCCTATTCTACCTCAACCCCTTTTTTTTTCTCTTCTACCTTTTCTTACTCCTCTTCCTCCTTCCTTACCCTCTCCTACTTTTTTCTTTTAACTGTTTCAACATTTTTTCTCTCTCCTCCCCCCTTCTTCCTTTCCTCTCCCTGAAGCTTTCCTCCCTTCTCTCTCTCCTTCCCCACCTATCATCGTAGTTCTTCTTTTCTTATACATCTCGTCTTTCTATATATTGTATTCACTCTATTTTCACTTCCATTCCATCTCCTACATTATTTTCCTTCTATATTCTTTCGCCTTATCTCTTTCCCACCATTTCCTCCTTCCCTCCTCTTCCTCCTATATTCCCTTCCTTCTCTGTTCCTTCCCCTTCTCTTCCAACCCTTCTTATACTCTTTCCCTTCCTCAATTTTCACTTTCATTTAACCTCTTCCATTCCCTTCCTTCTGTGTATTTCGCCTTCTTTTCCAACCCTTCTTATCTCTTTCCCACCATTTTCTCCTTCCCTCCACTTCCTCCTCTTTCCTCCTCCTCCTCCTCCTCCTCCTCCTGTGCCGTCAGCTGTGGTGGGTCAAGAAGCAGGTGAAAACAAGAGACTGGACCACTCTGCCACCGAACTGTGACCTAATGAGACTCCTATCGCCGTATTTTGCTTCTCCTGTGGCAGTCAGGGTCAACGAGGCAAGGAAAGGAATGAGGTGTGTGTGTGTGTGTGTGTGTGTGTGTGTGTGTGTGTGGGAGAAGGCATGTGAAAAGGTTAGCAGTAATTTTACACACACCCACACACACACACACACACACACACACACACACACACACAGGAAACGCAATAACAACAATAATTGGTTCACCACCTCAACCCTTGACACAAAACTCTCCCACGCACACGCACACACACACACACACACACACACACACACACACACACACCCAACACACACACACACACACACACCCACACACACACACACACACCACACACACTGACTTTCCTCCCTACCTCAACCCTCCCTCCCTTCTTAATTTCCTCCCACCCCCAAAATCTCACCCCCTCCAACACACCCCTCCCCTCCACCTATAACTTTCCCTGCAACCCCACATTTCCCCCTCCACGTTTCCCTCCCCCAGCACACCTTCCTCCCACCCCCGCCTCACCTCTCCCACGCTGGGGTCACCTAAGCCGCGTCTAATCGGAGTTACCTGAGCTAAAGGTGAACAGCGGAACACAGGTAACATGCTTCCTTATTAGGGCACAATCGGATTAGCCCCCCCCCACCCCCCGCTCCTTGACCCCCCTTCCTCACCTCCCTCCTCCTTCTCCTCCCTCCTTCTTCCTTCTTCCATCCTCCTCCTCCTCCTTCACCTCCCTCCTTCTCGCCACGACTTTCTCGAATTGAAACTGACTCACTAACAAGATGTGTGTGTGTGTGTGTGTGTGTGTGTGTGTGTGTGTGTGTGTGTGTGTGTGTGTGTGTGTGTGTGTGTGTGTGTGTGTGTGTGTGTGTGTGTGTGTGTGTGAAAGAGAGAGAGAGAGAGAGAGAGAGAGAGAGAGGAGAGAGAGAGAGAGAGAGAGAGAGAGAGAGAGAGAGAGAGAGAGAGAGGAGAGAGAGAGAGAGAGAGAGAGAGAGAGAGAGAGAGAGAGAGAGAGAATATATATTAGGGTACAGTTCTGCTATGTGTCCTTTATATGTTTTTTGTTTGTTGTGTGTGTGTGTGTGTGTGTGTGTGTGTGTGTGTGTGTGTGTGTGTGTGTGTGTGTGTGTGTGTGTGTGTGTGTGTGTGTGTGAGTGAATAGGGGACCAGCCTTTTTACCGCGATGACAGACTTGACAAACTGTACGAGGAGGAAGAAGAGAAGGAGGAGGAGGAGGAAAAGGAGGAGGAAAAGAAGGAGGAGTAAGAGGAGGAGAAGGATAAGGAGGAGGAGGAAAAGAGGAAAAAATAAGTACATTACAAATAACAATAATGAAGAAAAATAAAATCAAGGAAAACAACAAATAAAAAAAAAGATATTTATCACTGGGTGTTGGTGATGTCTGGTCAACACCACCACCACTACCACCACCACCACCACCACCACCACCACCACCACCACCACCACCACCACCACCTAACCACAGTGGCACTCCTACCACATCCGGGATTCGAGGGTCAATGTCTGTATGTCTGGAAGGGGAGGTAAGGGAAGAGGGAGGGAGGGTGGGAGGTGAAGGAGTAGGGGGAGGAGGAAAAGGGGAAGGGATTGTAGAAAGGGAAAGGGGATAGGAAGGATGTGCCTGGGCAGTTACCACCCGGCGTGTCACCCTACAGTGTATCAGTACATGACGTCATCGTGTATAAAAAAAAACAACACAGGAACCACATACACGCCCAAAATGACCCAACCAACCGTGGAAAACGTGACACTCTCTCTGCAGGTTAAAGGTAGACATTGATTGTTGTTATTGTTATTATTGTTGTTATTATTATTATTATTATTATTATTATTATTATTATTATTTATCGTCATTGTATTTGTTGTTGTTATATAGTATACGACTAAGTCAACTACTATTATTATTATTACTACTACTATTACTACTACTACTACTGCTACTACTACTACTACTACTACTACTACTACTACTACTACTACTACTACTACTACCCACCACCACTATCAACACTCACTGCAATGCTCCATATCATAACTCTTTAATCTCTATTTGCATTTGCACGAGAATAAAACTAAGTCAAAAGAAAGTTTACGAAAAGGCGGAAGAAAAAAGTGATGGAGGAGAAAGATACGAGTATACCAAGAGGAGGAGGAGGAGGAGGAGGAAGAGGAGGAGAAGGAAGAGGTAAAAAGAGAAGTGGAGACGAGAGGAAGAATGATGGAGCTGTAATGGAGGACTCGTGGAGGGAAGGGAAGAAGAGGAGGAGGAGGAGGAAGAGGAATAGGAGGGGTAGGAGGAGGAGGGGAATATAAGAAAAGGAGAGGAGGTGGAAAAGGAAGATGAAATAGAGGGAAGATATAAGAGGAAACGAGGAGGAGGAGGAGGAGGAGGAGGAGATGGAAGAGGAGGAGGAGGAGGAAACCAGTGATCTTGTTGGAAAAGAATTTACACCTTCCCTTGTGCTCTGCGTCCCACCCATACAAATCTTCCTCATTTTCCTCTCTATCACCATCTCTCTTCCTCCTTTCGTCCTTCCTCCTTAACTTCTCTCACATTCCTTCCATGCCTTCCAAACGCTTCCTCTTTCACCCTTCCTTCATTCCTTCCCTCCTCCTCTTCCTCCTCCTCCTCTCAGAATGAACCTCCTTCTTTAATGCACTTGCGGCTATCTAGACAGCGAGCACCTTTTGCCTCCTCCCTTAGCAATGAAGGAAAGAAAGGAAAGAAAGGAATTAAGAAAGCAGAAGGTACTGAGAATAGAGTGAAGGAAGGAAGGAAAGAAGGAAATAATGAAGGAAGAGGGAGGAGAAATTAAGATAGCTAAAGGTACTGAGGAGGGAAGGAATGAAGAATGAATAAAGGAAGGAAGGAAGAGGGAGGGAAAAGAATAAAAGACGGAACAGAAGTACAATGGTAGGAAGAATTATGGAAATATTATAAATGATGGAAAGACGAAAAAGAGGAAAGGAAGAGAGAGATTAAGAATGGAAGGAAAGCAAAAAAATATATAGAAATAAAATGAAAACGCGCGTAGGAAAACTTTAATCTTTTGCTTTGACTACAATGCATATATATTTAAAAAAAAATACCGGCTTTGTTAAAGAGAGAAAAAAAAACTCAAAATGAAAAGAAAAAAAAGGAAAGAAAGAAAAAACAAGGAGGACGAGTAAAGAGGAACGGAGATGAAAAGCTGAATGGGAGAAAGAAGAAATATGGAGAGAGAGAGAGAGAGAGAGAGAGAGAGAGAGAGAGAGAGAGAGAGAGAGAGAGAGAGAGAGAGAGAGAGAGAGAGAGAGAGAGAGAGAGAGAGAGAGAGAGAGAGAAGCGAGAAAAATAAGGGAGAAGAAGAAGAGGCTTTAAAATGCGTATTCAAAGTCTGAGAATGAGCTGAAAAAACAAGCCTTTAACACCGAGAGCTTTCATAACAAGAGGAGAGAGGCAAAGCGAGGCGGTAGGAAGGCTCATCACACCAGTCAGTCCTCAAGGGCGTGAGAGGAGGTCGAGAGTGTCAAGAGAGGAGAGAGAAGAGCAGCCAAAGGGTTACAACGAAAAATAAACGTGATGATACACACAAAATAATACGTTTAAACGGTGTAGCTTAATATTTATACAAGGAAAAGTTGATATATATAAAATTCTATTCAATGAGGATGTGTTTTAAATTGGTTTCTATATATATAAGAGAGGGAAAGTGTGTTATTAGTTATTTATATACAAGGAATAGTAGAAATATATACAATTCTACTCTAGGAAGATGCATTTTAAGTTGGTTTCTATATATAAGAGAGGGAAGGTGTGTTAATAGTTATAGAAGGAAATAGTAAAAAATATATACAATTCTACTCAAGGAGAATATGTTTAAATTTTAATGTATAAGAGAAGGAAGGTGCGATAAACTTGTGGTACTTAAGAGAATGAAGTATAAGGAAATGAAAAATT
Organism: Metacarcinus magister; assembly: GCA_029783475.1. NCBI lineage: Eukaryota > Metazoa > Arthropoda > Malacostraca > Decapoda > Cancridae > Metacarcinus > Metacarcinus magister. Next base: position 45,893 of record JAPQNM010001429.1, on the reverse strand, counting down.
GTAAAGGATAATATTCTTAACTTTCTTTCTGAGAGCATTACAAGGACTTTAAAAACTCCTATTTAAAAAGAAAACTCCTGCTCATTCATTTATCTAAACAAGGAAATTTTTAATACTGGAAATACAAATTGGATCAAAACTATTATGAAAACTAGTGATAAATATAATAAGATACCGACTACAATACCAGAATGAATTAAAGAAAAACAAAATATATATAAGATTAATTTACGACAGGAAATTTTTATCGTCAACTTTATTCATAGGGAAGGGAAACAAATTTAAACAAAGGAAACTGTGCAGGAGATTTTTGAGTGTCCGATGAAATAGTGGGGGAGATTTTTGAGTGTCTGTAGAAGAACCACCTTGGATACACGCCACGAGGGATGCTGCAGGACAAGTGTTGACTCAGAAAACTGGTGTTGACACTCTCCACTGAGAAGCATCACCCGTTGTGTTGCCGAGAGAGAGAGAGAGAGAGAGAGAGAGAGAGAGAGAGAGAGAGAGAGAGAGAGAGAGAGAGAGAGAGAGAGAGAGAGAGAGAGAGAGAGAGAGATTCTAGTATTCACGAAAAACCTATTATCATTATTATCATTATCATTACATGTACGATATAATTAATGATTTTATAATAATGATAGTAGCTACGACCTCAATAATTTTAATAACAATAAATATAAGAACAAAAAATAATAACAACAACAAACAAACAACAAACAAACACTCACAACTCACAGCATACGTATGGAAGTCTTACATTTGGGTAAAAAAAAAGTAACATTTCAAACAGTATTACTAAAAAAAAATAAAAAGTAAACAGAGTAAGCAAAATTTAAAGCTGAGGATTATGGTGGCGATGCAAAAATGCCTTCTATCGACGCACACAATTTTTTTTTATACCTAAGGACAGTTTTAAACGCTGTTACGCTTTTACACAATTTACGACACACAAATAATGAACTTCGAACTTTTTTTACACTCAGGTTACGTTATAGTGTCTAACTAACCAACCACTCAAACCACTCCTGACCTCACCCCAACACACTACACTTTCCCTCCTCGCATCCCCTCTCTCACCCTCCTCTTCTTCTTCTCCCTGACTCTCCTCCTCCTCCTCCTCCTCCTCCTCCTCCTCCTCCTCCTCCTTCACCAACAGTTATCTCGTGTTACAGAAACCGCTCTAAGGGTTGCTGTTGTAGTTGCTGTTTTTTTCTTTTGGTCGTAAGGATAAGGCTTGTAACTTAGGCCTGAGACGTCTCATAATATGTAATGGGAGAGAGATGGAGAGCAAGGAAGGGTGGGAAAAGGAGAGAGAGAAAGAGAGAGAGAGAGAGAGATGATAGAGGAGGAGAGTGTGAGATAAATAGGAAAAGAGAAAAAAAAAGTGGGGGAAAGTAGTTTGTGGGAAGATAGATAACACGTAAAAGAAAAGAAAAAAAAAGAGTTATATAATATTTAAGTCTGTAGATTCTCTCTCTCTCTCTCTCTCTCTCTCTCTCTCTCTCTCTCTCTCTCTCTCTCTCTCTCTCTCGTGTGGTAAGGGCAAGGAGTTACACGAGTTAGTTCTCTGATGCCGCCAACGCTCACCAGATGGCGTGTGTTGCGACAGGCGAGTTGTCCTGTTTAGCTCATCAGGAGGAGGAGGAGGGAGGAGGAGGAGGAGGAGGAGGAGGAGGAGGAGGAGGAGGAGGAGTGTGCCCTTGATGTGGTCTGGTAGTAGTTTCATCCATGAGTTTGTTAGGCTCATTGTGTGTGTGTGTGTGTGTGTGTGTGTGTGTGTGTGTGTGTGTGTGTGTGGTGTGTGTGTGTGTGTGTGTGTTCGTGAGACATAAAAGTAAATGAAGTGTACTCAGCCTCATTTTATTTCTTCCTTCCATTCTTCCTTTACGTTGCCTTTTTATGTCTTTTATTTTTTTCTCTCTCTAGTTCACTTTTTTCCATGTTCCTTCCCTTTTTTCTCCCTCTATACAGCCTAACACTTTTATTTTTCTCTCTCGATCTATCTCTCCTTTTCTTCCTCCTCCTCTCCCACGCTTAAAGCCGCCTTACTCTCTTCCTCCTCCTCTTCTTCCTCCTCCTCCTCTCCTTCTTCCTCCTCCTCCTCCTCCTCTTCCTCCTTCTCCCCGCGACCCTTCCACACACTCCGCCACTCCGCCACTCCCCACCACCACGACCCCGCCTGTGACAATGAAACAGCAAGTGAATGTAGAGTAATTGAGATAATGGAAGGAGCAGAGAGGCATTTTCGGTCAAGTTGTGTGTGTGTGTGTGTGTGTGTGTGTGTGTGTGTGTGTGTGTGTGTGTGTGTGTGTGTGTGTGTGTGTGTGTGTGTGTGTGTGTTTGTTGAAAGGGTGTGTTTGGTTTGTTCTGCGTGTCTCTCTCTCTCTCTCTCTCTCTCTCTCTCTCTCTCTCTCTCTCTCTCTCTCTCTCTCTCTCTCTCTCTCTCTCTCTCTCTCTCTCTCTCTCTCTCTCTCTCTCTCTCTCTCTCTCTCAGCAAACTTTTCTCATCCGTCTCTTAATTGGTTAATCTCTCCCTAACTCTTCTCTCACTAATTATCCATTTTTTGTATCTCTCTCTCTCTCTCTCTCTCTCTCTCTCTCTCTCTCTCTCTCTCTCTCTCTCTCTCTCTCTCTCTCTCTCTCTCTCTCTCTCTCATCAATCTTCTCCAGTCTTCCCTTCCCTTTTACTTCTCCAGATCCTCCTTTTTATCTTTCTCTTTCTCTTTCCCTCCCTCTGCAAATCTCTTTATTCCTCTCTTATTTCTCTTCCCTTCCCCCCTTCTCTTTCTCTCTCTGTCTGGTTTTCTCTCTTTTTCTTTTTTTTTTCTCTCTCTATTTCGCTCTCTCTCTTTTTCTCTCTTGTTCTCTCTTTATCTATCCATCTATCTCTCCACTTTTGCTAAGGATGGGATAGAGGAAGAAAGTAAGTGAGTGAGTGAGTGAGTGAGTGAGTGAGTGAGTGAGTGAGTGAGTGAGTGAGTGAGTGAGTTAAATTCAGCTATAAAAAAAAATAAGTATAATGGGTAATGATACAGCACATGCAGGGCGAAAAAACAGTAGAGTAAAGACGAAAGAAGGAAGTAGGAGAAAATAGAGTAAAGAGGAATAGGATAAGGAAAAGATGCAGGCGAGAGAATAAAGGGACAAACCGACAAACACAACAATGAGAAGAGAAAGGAAAATAGAAGGAACAGGAAGGGAGAGAAGGAAAGGGAAGGCAAGGAAAAAGAAAGGAAAGGAGAGATGAGGAGAGGAAAAGGAAGGAAAGGGAGGAAAAGAGAATCGAAAGGAAACAAAAAGAAAGAAAGGGAAGGGAAGGAAAAGGAAGGAAAGGGAAGGAAAGGAAAGGAAAGGGAAGGGAAGGGAAGGGAAGGGAAGAGAAGGGAAGGGAAGGGAAGGGAAGGGAAGGGAAGGGAAGGGAAGGGAAGGGAAGGGAAGGGAAGCAAGTATCAGGTAACCAATCAGTGGTCGTGTTTGTCATCTTGCCAACCAATACCATCAAGGTTGAACTTCCTTTAAAAAAATATATAATACATACACTTAGAGAGAGAGAGAGAGAGAGAGAGAGAGAGAGAGAGAGAGAGAGAGAGAGAGAGAGAGAGAGAGAGAGAGAGAGAGAGAGAGAGAGAGAGAGAGAGAGAGAGATAATGGTATATAATGATACAAAATAAACTTAGATAAATAGACAATTGAATTCGTACCACATGACGAGTAAATATAACTACGAAAGATTCAAGTAGGAAATAAATACAATAAAAATTCATACATTCTTCAGGGTATAATCTGCCACAAGGGGGAAAAAATACTAAGGGGAGGAACAAAATGATTAAAAAATATATATGCATTTGACTAGAAGTTTCAAGTCAGGCCTTCACCAGCTAAGACACTGTTTGACATGTAATAAATTGGTTTCTGATTTCTTCCTCTCAAGACTCAACAGGTGAAGGAGGGGGATGCTTCTCCTCCTCCTCCTCCTCCTCCTCCCCTCCTCCTCCTCCTCCTCCTCCTCCTTCTCCCCGGTAGGAAAACAGAAAATTTAGTATGGATGAGAAGGAAAAAAACGTGACGCTTGTCTTACGCCCATCTTGCGGCAACACTTTTAGTAGTAGCAGTAGTAGTAGTAGTAGTAGTAGTAGTAGTAGTAGTAGTAGTAGTAGTAGTAGTAGTAGTGTCTCACAAATTTAGCATCTACGTCTTCATTCATTTTGAGAGAGAGAGAGAGAGAGAGAGAGAGAGAGAGAGAGAGAGAGAGAGAGAGAGAGAGAGAGAGAGAGAGAGAGAGAGAGAGAGAAAGCCCTGTTGGAAAAGGGACTAAAGACCCGTCACTCACGCAACCTGAGACATACTCTCCCTTCCCTCTTCCCTCCCTCCCTCACCTCCTCTCCCTTCCTCTCCCTTCCTTCCCTCACTCACTCAGCCTCGCCTCTCCAGTCCACCCCTTGTAGCTTTTAAATGGTGGATGTGAAACAGGAGGAGGAGGAGGAGGGGGAGGAGGAGGGGGAGGAGGAGGAGGAGGAGGAGGAGGAGGAGGAGGAACATAAAGAATATAAACTCCACTCATGTTTTTTCTTCCAGTGCAAAGGATCACATCTGCCCCTTAAAGAATGTGGAAAATATAGACGAAATGAGATTATGCAAAGGAACATCAATTTATTTCCTTATATATATAAAAAAAAATAACCTGTTTTTGATGTAGTTTCTTTTTTTTATTTCTTTTTTTTATGGGAAGGGAGAAGAATGATTGGAACAAGGAAAATAAACAATAAAACCTAGAAATTTAAATATTCTGAAGAAAAGAACAAAAAACGTTCCCTCACACAGAGATGGAAATACGCTATTCATCATGGAAGGGAAACAGAGGGAAGGAAAGAGGAGGAAACGAAGGAGAAAGTAGGGAAGTGAATGGGAGGTTGGGTGAGGGAGAGTGGGGAGAGTGAGGGAGAGGTGGGAGAGGGGGAGAGTTGGGAGAGTGGGGAGAGGTGGGAGAGGTTTAGAGGTGGGGGAGTGGGGAGAGGTGGATCTTAGGGCCAGAAAATGGAGAGGAAACAAAGTTTTGTAAAGGAGGGTGAGCAGAGAAGGATTATTCTATTTGTCTTTCTCCTTCAAACTTTGCCTCCATACAGTGGTGTGTGTGTGTGTGTGTGTGTGTGTGTGTGTGTGTGTGTGTGTGTGTGTGTGTGTGTGTGTGTGTGTGTGTGTGTGTGTGTGTGTGTGTGTGTGTAAACTAAATCCAATACTCAATACTTCAATCCATAACATCCTTTACCAATCAAATCTATCCATATACTAACACCGATAAACACACATATTTCTCATCCTTCCTTCCACACCCACACCCACCCACACACACACACACCCACACCCACCCACACACACACACACACACACACACCAACAACAACAACACCTATCACCACCACCACCACCACCATCCTTCTCTTCAGACATAAACGGATAAAGATGAAGGGTAGTAGCCCCAAGGAGGCAATCCATCCTTGTTAGAACGATGAGACCTTAATGACTTGACGAAATATGCAAATCCATTCATGGGCTCGACAAGTCTGACCAATCGTCCGTGACTTCAAGAGGGCCGAGGGAGGCGAGGGCAACACAAAGGCCTCTAGATGGCTTTTAGCACAGAAGAGATGCTATTAATTCTGGCCGTTTGATCGCAATATCAAGGGGATGAATGGAATATGACCGAGAGAGAGAGAGAGAGAGAGAGAGAGAGAGAGAGAGAGAGAGAGAGAGAGAGAGAGAGAGAGAGAGAGAGAGAGAGAGAGAGAGAGAGAGAGAGAGAGAGACCAAAACTAATGAAAAAAAAGGCAAATACTAGGAACATAAAAAATCACTTATTACAAACACGGATAAAGTTACATTTAAGATCAAAACAATAAATAATATCCACAATAAAAAAACAAACCATAAAACAAAAGAAAGACGAAGACATGATACCTTATAGAACAAGCCCAGAAGCAGGAAGAGAGAGAGTAAAGAATAAGAGAGAGTAAAGAATAAGAGGATTAAGAATAAGAAAAAGCAGTGGATGACAATGAAAAGAGGGAACAGGAAGGAACAAGAGAACAGACACGTGGCAAGGAAACTATAACATCCTACCTAATGGTCAATATTCCCCATTCGTTCAGGTCCTCAGAGGAAGAAGAGGAAGAGGAGGAGGAGGAAGAGGAAGAGGTGGAATGGAGAAAGAGGGAGGAAATAGTCTTCAGGAGAGGTTGAACTGATGTAGGTGGAAAGGAAAAGGCGACTCTCTGCAGGAAATGAAAAGGCAATGAACACCAGGAATTAAGAGAAGGCGAGACTAGGAAAGGCGACCAGCGACGACTGCAAAGATGAGAAGAAGGAAGAAGTTCACGATGACCTGCAACTAAGAGTAAAACAGACGAGGTCACACTGAAGAGAGAGAGAGAGAGAGAGAGAGAGAGAGAGAGAGAGAGAGAGAGAGAGAGAGAGAGAGAGAGAGAGAGAGAGAGAGAGAGAGAGAGATAACCCTACACACCACCCTCCACCACCCTTGATCCCCTCATTCCACCTGTTATACTCTCTGCCTTCCCTCTCTTCCTCGCCACTTCAACTTCACCCTCTCCCTCACCCTCTCCCTCTCCCTCACCCTCTCCCTCACCCTCGCGCCCTTGGAAGGCATAAGAGCCCAAGAGGATAACCCAGGCAGATGTAAAGAGGTTGAAAAAAGACCTTCAAAATTCGATCAATGTGACTAAAACCTCCTACGGATTTCTTTTTCTGTATTTGACATTTTTTTCTCCACTACATCGAAGAAGGAGGAGGAGGAGGAGGAGGAGGAGGAGGAGGAGGAGGAGGAGGAGGAGGAGGAGGAGGAGGAGGAGGAGGAGGAGGAAGAGGAGGAAACTAGATGAGGGAAGCCATTTAGGGAGGAAACTAGATCCCAATAAAGGAAATTGAGAAGAGTTTGGATATCATAACGTTATTAAGTACTGTGAGAGAGAGAGAGAGAGAGAGAGAGAGAGAGAGAGAGAGAGAGAGAGAGAGAGAGAGAGAGAGAGAGAGAGAGAGAGAGAGAGAGAAAAGAAAAAAAAAGATAGAATGTCCCTCCCTTCCCTCCTCCCCTTTCTCTCTGACAGGTACAGTCACCACTACCTTTAGCAAACTAATTTCCAAGTCAACACACTCCTAACCTAATGAGTACTCAACCCACATTGACTCAGCACATCTCGTGGTGTTGATATTATCCTCTCTCTCTCTCTCTCTCTCTCTCTCTCTCTCTCTCTCTCTCTCTCTCTCTCTCTCTCTCTCTCTCTCTCTCTCTCTCTCTCTCTCTCTCTCTCTCTCTCTCTCATTACAATCCCTTAAACATACATTATATCAAGATTAGATAAATTTAATCACTATCAAGAACTTCAAACAAACATTTCTTCGTGGTGTCTATATTTTTTTCTTTTCCATCCACTTATTCTCTCCCACATTTGGCACCCTTAACACTTGACCGTTCACTTCGTACAAGAATAATAAAGAATATAAATAAAAAACTTTCTCATGTCTTTATCCCCCGTCTTGTACCGCCTTCCCAGACTCACCAATCTATACCACCACCTTCACCATCGTCTCCTCAAGCCACAAAATCAATCACATTATGCATATTTTCAGCTTCCTTCCTTTCCTCCTCTCCTCTCCTCTCCTCCTCCTACCATCACTGCCTCTGAGCCCAACACCACTCATGACTAACTACTCTTCCTCTTCCTCCTCCTCCTCCTCCTCCTCTTCTTCTTCCTCCTCCTCCTTCGATACTTTAAATTCTGTTTCTGCTCTCCTCTCATGCATTCAACTACTTTACTTCATCTTACATTTTATTTCCTCTGATATTTGGGCTAACTTTTATTTCCACTTTTTATTTCCTTTCTTCCTTCTCCTTCTTACAGTCATTCATTTCTTGTTTGAGTCATCATTCCTATAACTTTTTATTTTATTTGTGTGTGTGTGTGTGTTTCCTTCCTTCTCACTTACTTACTTTTTTTTACTCTATTTTTCCTTATATCCTTCCTTTCTTTCTCTCCTCTTCGTTCTCCTCCGCCAACACTACCTCTTCCTCCCTTTCTCCCTCCCTCCTTCCTTTCTTCTATTTCCTCCCTTACAGTGTCATAACCCCATCACACCTCCCTCCCTCTCTCTCTCCCTACCTATCCTCCCTACTTCCTCCGTTACTCCCTTCCCTATCTTCCCTCCTTCCAGTTTCCTATGCCAGTTTCCGACGGCCTTGGCAAGCCTCCTGAAAGGGGCCTCTCTCTCCCTCTCTCTCTCTCTCTCTCTCTCTCTCTCTCTCTCTCTCTCTCTCTCTCTCTCTCTCTCTCTGGAGTGGCCTAGAGACTCCTAAGGCGCTCTCCACCCCACCCTCGCACTGC
>JAPQNM010001429.1:5000-32500 GCA_029783475.1 Metacarcinus magister | reverse complement strand
GGGGGGGTGATGGGCGGGGGTGAGGGGCGTGGGTGAGGGGGGGGGGCGGGGTGAGGGAGGAATGACGGTAGTGTGTGTGTGTGTTTTTATTGCAATTTAGATGGCAGCATGATGTGTGTGTGTGTGTGTGTGTGTGTGTGTGTGTGTGTGTGTGTGTGTGTGTGTGTGTGTGTGTGTGTGTGTGTTAGAAAAAAAACACACGTAGACGGAAGCAAACAAACAAACATAAAATAAGAGAGAAGGAAGGAGTGATGAAAAATAATAAATAAATAAATAAAAATCCACAAAGAAATAATAATAATCTAGGTCAAGGATAAACAATGCAATCAAAACAAACACGTCGCCAAACAAATTAAAAAAAATAAATAAATAAATAAAAAAAAACTGATACAAAAAAAATACATATACAAAAACAATAACCTTAGAGGATGCTGGGGGAAGGATGACGGGTATTGGGTGACGGGTGAAGGATGACGGGTGATGGGTGATAGGGTAATGGTGACATGTGACGGGTGAGGAGCCTTCTGTAACCACTATCACGTGACCAGAGTATCTACCTTGGATCTGGTTTACGCCATTGATTCTCTCTCTCTCTCTCTCTCTCTCTCTCTCTCTCTCTCTCTCTCTCTCTCTCTCTCTCTCTCTCTCTCTCTCTCTCTCTCTCTCTCTCAAACGTGTACCAAAGGAAGGGGAGGAAAAGGGAATTAAGGAGAGACACAGAGAGAAGGAAGAGCATTATGAAGATAGAGAGAGAGAGAGAGAGAGAGAGAGAGAGAGAGAGAGAGAGAGAGAGAGAGAGAGAGAGAGAGAGAGAGAGAGAGAGAGAGAGAGAGAGAGAGAGAGAGAGAGAGAGAGAGAGAGAGAGAATAGGTAAGAGGAAAAGTATGTATTTTGTGTGGGAGGAAAATACTGTCAGTTAAATGAAAAAAGATTAGGAGTGAATATAGAAATACTTCAGGGAAAAAATCGCTGAAAAAGTGGAAAAAGATAGAAAAAAAAAGACTAAAGTTAAAAGAAAGGAAATTATGAAAATAAATGACTGTTCCACTTTCTATTAGTTATTATTAACACAACCATTTCTCTCTCTGTCTTTCACTATTATATTTAAATTCAATTTTTTTTACAAAAGTCATTATTTCAATTTTTTCTCGACAGTAGGAAAATTAATAAAATACATACGGTATTTTGAAACAAAAACATTACTGTATTCTTTTTTTCATTACTCCATAACGTCAACATAAAATTTTACGTAGGTAGATAAAAAATAAAAAATAAAAGTGATAATAATAATGATAACAATAATAATAACATATCTGTCCTTCTATTCCCTCGACCATCACTATAGTTAGAATCAATAACATCCATCCATTATGTATACCAAATGCATTTATGTATGTACGTATATATGCATGTATATATGCATGTATATATGTATGTATATATGTATGTATATATGTATAACAGCAGTTCGAAAGTGGTATCAAAACATCCTTTATCATCTTCGCAAACCCGACAAACAAAAGACAATAGTTGATGCGAAACAATGGAGCATCGAGTATATAGGAAGGGTCGGTGCTGTGGGTTAACTGGCCAATCAAGAGAGCATCAGAGGGGCTTCAGGGCTAAGCCGACCAATCACAAAGCAAGACCGAGAGGAAACTTAAGGGGAGAGAAGGAAGAGAAACTATAAGATGCAAGGAAGTATAAGGGAAAGGAAAAAAGGAAGGTACGTACTCGCGCTCGGCCATCTATCGACAAAGACTGTAAACATAGTAAATCATTATCTCGCTGTTATTCTACACTTGAGAGAGAGAGAGAGAGAGAGAGAGAGAGAGAGAGAGAGAGAGAGAGAGAGAGAGAGAGAGAGAGAGAGAGAGAGAGAGAGAGAGAGAGAGAGAGAGAGAGAGAGAGAGAGAGAGAGAGCGAGGGGAACAATGTTAAAGGGGAGATACTGGAAAATAGAGAAAATATGAACGACAGGAGAAGAAAACTCAAAATTAAATGACCTACAAAACTGAGGATACACTCAAGGATAGAAGGAAGGAAGGAAGGAAGGAAGGAAGGAAGGAAGGAAGGAGGGAAGAAGGGATGAAAGGGTAGAAGAGGGGAGGAATAGCAAATAATAGTATGATAATGGAATGCACGAAGAAGGGAAGAGGAAAGGAGGAAGGGAGGAAGGGAGGAAGGAAGGAAGGAAGGAAGGAAGGAAGGTAAAACAAAAGAGAAGGAAAATGTATGAAAAGCGAAAATTATTAATATGTAGTAAAGGAAACAGAGAAAAGAATATGTGTGAAAAAAAAGTCCATTTTGCTATATTCCACAAAGCACAACAAAAAAATATTAACTAGAAAACCTTTAAACCAGTACTAAAAACCAAGAAAACAAAAAAAATATCAAAATCACCATATATATCTCTCTCAAAATCCTACACCACCTCAAAAAAAACTAAAATCACGCAAAGTCACCAAAATTAGATCAGTCTCGATGCAACCCAAATATTTACAAACACCCTTCATTCATTACCTTCCCTTGCCACTGTGAACCCAGCTGCTGGACACGTGTGGCAACCCTACGACGCTGTATTGACGTAACCACAGCGTTTAGAGGGACAGGTGGGCGAGTGGATAAGCGGATGACGGGGTGGAGAGGAAAAGAGGCGAGAAAATATAAGGTGATGGAGATTGGTATGGCATGGAAGAGGAACAAGAGGAGGGAGGAAGATGAAATAAGTTAGGGTGGTTCGGGAATAAAAAAGAGGAAAGAGGATGAAGAGTGAGCGTCGACCTTCACCTTGATATATATGTTTGTATGTATGTATGTATGTGAGTGTGCGTGTGTCTATGTATGTATATATGTGTGTGTGTGTGTGTGTGTCTCCATCCCCATCCCATCACCATTCACCCTAGACGTTACAGATACAAAAATACATACACACACATACATATATATATACAAAAAAATATCCACTTCCGCCTCTACCCAACCCAAACCAACCTCAGAATATAAAAATATGGCGGTAGATCGGTTCAATATTCCGTAAGAGTTATCGCCACACGGTCCAACCAAAACCATCTCTGCGGCAGAATATTGGCCTGGAAATATTGTGGTAAGTTAAGCAAACACTCCCCCTGCATGTAATCTTTGCCCACTCCGCCGGCCCTCGACTATGCATTATTCAGCTTTTGAGGGTCCTTTGCCTGCCCACTCACCCTACCTAACCAGCCAACCACGTACACACACACACACACACACACACACACTAATACACACACATATATGGTCCTTCTATGTATGTATGTATATGTACGTGTAGATAAGTGAAAGGTAGGGAACGTGTGTGTGTGTGTGTGTGTGTGTGTGTATGTGTTGCAGGGAAGGTTTAAGTGTGTGCATCTTACCCTAAAATATTTGGTAATACGTATCATTCCACTTCTAATGACGGCAAGCACCACCACCATCACCACCACCACCACCACCACCACCACCACCTCTGCCTCTGCCTCTATCTTCCCGTCAGGTCTCGCCTCACCCTCTCTCGCTGGTCGTCTCTTCGTCCCTCTAACACTGTAGCATTTTTCCTCTTTTTCTCTGAGTTAGTTCGACAGGTGAAGGGCCTCTGGGAGCCTCCACCACGCCACCCTCAGGAGAGAGAGAGAGAGAGAGAGAGAGAGAGAGAGAGAGAGAGAGAGAGAGAGAGAGAGAGAGAGAGAGAGAGAGAGAGAGAGAGAGAGAGAGAGAGAGAGAGAGAGAGAGAGAGAGAGAGACTGCAAACACCTAACAAAACATCCACCGTTATATAAGTAAACAAAATAAAAAGAAAGATAACAAGCAGAGGAACGAACAAATATAATCAGCACGACAAAGGAATAAATAAACACAATATAGAGATAGAAAAAATAATAAAATAAACAGAAGAGAAGAGAAATAAAGATAAAACACAATAACACACGTATGTAAGTAAGTACAAAACACACACACACACACACACACACACACACACACACACACTTTCCTTTTCGTCTGTTTATTTCTTTGACGTCGCCAGAACTCAAAGATGAAGGACAATGGAGGTTCCTCTCATTAAAGTGACGTATTTACTCCTACGGTTCCCAGCTTTTATGCTTTGGAAGGGAAGGTGGAGTCAACTGAAGGTTTTCTTTCATTTTTTTCTTCCTTCTTTTCTTTCTCGTAAACAAAAAAGGGGCCAAGACCACGGCTTTTGTCTCCCTCCTTTTGTGACGTTCTGAGGTGGCAAGGTGGTGGTGGTGGTGGTGGTGGTGGTGGTGGTGGTGGTGGTGGTGGTGGTGGTGGTGGTGGCAGGAAAGAAAAAAAGTGGAGGTGGGAATGAGGAATAGAAGACAGGAAGGAGGGAGAAAGTAAAACGTGAGAATGAGAGAAAAAGAGAAAGAGAGCAAGAGAGAATACAAATGGATTAACGTACAAGTTCACACCCAAATCTGACGTAATTTGTGCCTTGGGTGTGCGTGGGCGTGGGCGTGGGCGTGCGAGGACTCAAGAAGCAGGAGAGATCTTAGCAGCAGCAGCAGCAGCAGATGTGGAAACCCAGAAGGAGGTGGAAACAGAAGAGAAAGAGGAGGACGAGGAGGAGAAAGACGAGGAGGAGGAGGAGGAGGAGGAGGAGGAGGAGGAGGAGGAGGAGGAGGACGAGGAGGACGAGAGGAGAATGAAGGAGATTGGAGCAGAAGTTAAAAAGAAAATACAGTACATGGACAGGAAGAGAAAGAGGAAGAGGAAGAGAAAAGGAAATCGAGGCCATACACAACTTGAATAACAAAGGAGAACCAAGAGAGGGAGAAAGAGGAGAAAGAGGAGGAGGAGGAGGAGAGGAAGGGAAGGAGACCGTCCGGAATAAAGAAAATAAACGAAGGAGGGAAATGGAAAGGGATGTAGATAAGGGATATATTCTCTCTCTCTCTCTCTCTCTCTCTCTCTCTCTCTCTCTCTCTCTCTCTCTCTCTCTCTCTCTCTCTCTCTCTCTCTCTCTCTCTCTCTCTCATCTGGGGGCGTGGAGATGGTTTGTCAGAGCCAGCCAATACTCCTTCCCAATATTATTCTCCACCTAGTTCCTCTTCCCTTTTGTTCCTCCACCTCCTGTCTCGAGCCTCGGCCAAGGGGAGGGAGGATGAAGAAAGAAGTAGAGAAGAGAAAGGAAGGAAAGAGAGAGAAAGGAGGAGGAAATGGAAATGGAACGCCTCATAGATAATCCGTCTCTGACCCTTCGTCTTTTGGGTCCAAAAGTCATATAAAAACAGTGACTCAAACTTTCCACACCAGGACAGTTACCACTACTATTGCTACCATAACTTAACTTCCACCACCACTCACTAGCACCACCACCACAACCATCACTACCACCACAACATAACCACCACCAACTCCCTCCAGCAGTAGAAGCACCCAGCCAGCCAGCGCCCACCACCAGCATAGCATCGCCTTTAACTTTATCACTCGGTTAGTCTCCAGCATTAGCGGTTCCGGAGTCAACTTCCTCGGACGGCGGTGCCTCTTATGACAGCATTAGGGAGCTGTTTTCAGAGTTAAATTATTCAGGAAGTTGGAATGAATTTTAAGTTCAAGGTTATGTTTATGAGATTAAAAAGTTTGCTGGCTGGAGCAACAGTGAAGAGTGGAGAGGAGAAAGAGAGGAATGAGGAGCTGGAGGAGGTGTGGAATTTAGGTGGAGGAAGAGGAAGAGGAAAAGGAGGAGAAGGAGGATGAAGGAGGAAGAGGAGGGCACATTAGAGAAGAGGAAAAGACACACATGAAACTAAATGAGTTCATCAAGGAAGAAAAAACATAAGTTTACTTGCTCAAATTTCGTCCACTGATCATTATGAAGAAAAATAATAAAAAAAAGCAGCTCATTCCTCGTGTCTCCCTGAGTTGCATTCCAAATGGCCTTCCTTTCCCTCCATCTCCCTTCCTTCCTTTCCCTCCGGCTGTACTTTTCCGTCTGTGCCGCAGTTTTTCTTCGTCTCTTCTTTGATGCTTTGAGTCAACGTGCTTTTGTTATTCATTTGCATTAAGACTCTCCTTGTCCCGTTGTTCCTGCAGCAGCCGGCTCTGTTTTTCTCTAAGTTCTTTCAACTCTTTTCTCCTCTCGCTCTCATCCCTGGCTTCTTTGTCTCATTTCCTTTTTCACTGCCGCCGCCTCCTCCTCCTCCTCCTCCAGCTCCCTTCCGTCCACCTGGTACGCCTCGCAGTCTGGTGGAAGCGGTGCTGTCCACTCTGCTGGTGAACACGTTGCTTTCATACTCTCAAACTTTCCCTCGTGCCGCCCTTCTGTTCCACGTTTGGGCCGATTATTTCTTCCTCTTCCCCCTTTCTTGGTGCGTCGCTCAAGCTGCCGGGCGTCCATGAGGGTCCACTTTGCTACCTGCACTAATGTCGCCGCCTCGGGTTATTGTTATGTGTGTGTCGTGCAGCTGTCCTCAGGCCGGCTCACTGGCTGGCTGGCTGGCTGGCTGTGTGGCTGGCTGGCTGGCTGGCTGGCACGTTGGCTGCAACATTGTACTCGTGCAACTCCCTAAAGAGCTTTCTCTGTTATTCTACTGTTCACTCCTCTCCTCTATGTGTCGCTTTCCTCCACTATTCCCTTCTATTTCATCTCTCCTTTCCGCCTTTCCGTGTTGGGGGAAGAGGAGAAGGAAGAAAAAACGAGAATGGAGGCTGTCTGTGGCTGTCTGTGGTTGTAGCTGTTACTGTGCATCCTGACAGGCTGACACAGGAGGTAGATTTTGAACCGAGACAGACGGCGGAGGTGAGGAAAGTCAGGAAACAAGCTATCGCGTTTATAATCATATTCCGAGGCACTTGGCTGCTCGCCCGTCCACCACCACCCCCATTACCCCCTACCCCCCCCGTTACCTAGATCCGTTAAGCCACCCCCTTACCCATTACCCCCCTCCCTTACCCAACAATCCCGCCCCTCCCCCCACCTATTCTAGCCAGCCCATCTCCCCGCCGTGTCTAAGCTGCTCCCTCGTGATCCCCCCAGAGTGAAAGGGGAAGCAAAGAGGCGATGAGGAGAGCGTCGGGGAGATAGAGGTTAAGACGGGGATTTAAACCAGGGAAGGAGATGCTCGTTCCGCGTAACTTGGCGGCAATTTTTTATTTTTTTGTGTCTGTCTGTAAGTTGGTCGCAGATGACAAGGAAATGTGGCTAAACACTTCCTCTCCCTCTCTCATCTTTGTTCCTCTTTATTCCTCTTTATTTCTTTCTCTTCTTTTTATCTTTTTCCTCTCTAACGCCTCGTCCTGAGAGTCATATTTACGGTGATTTTAAAATGTCACTCCGAGGAAAATTACGACATTACATTACATTACATTCCCTGCGACTCTGAAATGTAAAATGACGTCACTCATACCTCTCTCTCTCTCTCTCTCTCTCTCTCTCTCTCTCTCTCTCTCTCTCTCTCTCTCTCTCTCTCTCTCTCTCTCTCTCTCTCTCTCTCTCTCTCTCTCTCTGCTATATGTTGATAATACCTCATTTGATTTATATTTTCGTACGTACAACCATCATCACACATTTGCTCCACACACACACACACACACACACACACACACACACACACACACACACACACACACACACACACACACACACACACACACACGAGACACAGAATCGGACCAGAGCGAAGGAAAGGGAAAAACTTTAAATTTGATTCCGGAACAAAATGTACTTCCTGTGTATTCTTTTCTTTGCCTCTCCCTATCTCTCTCTCTCCCTCTCCTCTCTCTCTCTCTCTCTCTCTCTCTCTCTCTCTCTCTCTCTCTCCTGGAAATGGCGGCGTCGCAGGAGGCTCCAGATTCTTGTTACCTCGCCTGCGAACCCAACCAATCATAACCCCAGGCGCCCCAAGATCCTCGCTTGTGATTGGCCCTTGGCTAGGCTCCCTCAGGCTGCCTCGACACCTGTGTATGCTAATAACACAAGCCTCCCAGGAGCCCCTCATTGTCACTCCACGCGGAAGATATGAATTTCTGAGAGAGAGAGAGAGAGAGAGAGAGAGAGAGAGAGAGAGAGAGAGAGAGAGAGAGAGAGAGAGTGTGTGTGAGAATATTTTGGGAACAGATTAGCAATTAAGCATTTTTCTCGTCGCTTCAGATAACCGACCACTGTTAACGTCACTGAGATCACTGGTTATGAGATGAGATGAGATGAGATGCTGGAATATGCTAAACTCACTTATTGGGTGAAATCTTATCAGGCTCGAAGTGGGAGACAAGATTACTCGTCGTTCTCATCATGTTAGAGCTGCTCACTATGTCTAGCCCGGTTGGGAATCTTGCTCCACGTCTCCTAACGGGCGAGGGAGATGGGGACGGTAAGAGGGAAGGAGGGAGGGAGGGATGGTGCGTGTGTGTGTGTATGTCTTGTCTTGTGTGAGGAGGATGAGCAATGGTTTGTGTATAGGGTGGGAGGGTGAGGCTGTTTGTGTGTACGGATGAAATGAAGGAAGGTATTTAAGGATGAAGGATGAGGTAGGTTGAGAAGGGAGGGAAAGGAGATGTTACACAGAGAGATAGAGAAGGAAGGAAAGGGTGTATGTATGTATGTATGTGTGTGTATGGTAAGGGAGAAGGAAGGAAGGAGATATGTAAGGATAGGGAGGGAGGGAAAGGAAGACTGTGTAAGAGTATATCTGAATAGAGACAAATTTAATGACTTATTCGGTGTTACAAGATTATGAAAAAAATGGTGATGAAAACAAATAAAATAAAACAAAGAGAGATTATACTAATAGACAAATAGGTATTTATAGGTAGAGATAGCTGTGTAAAAGGAAACAAAGATATACCAGTTAGAAAACAGACGGGAAGTAGAGTCAATAGGGAGAGATGGAGAGGAGGAGGAGGAGGAGGAGGAGCGAGATAGGTTAGCTTTGTGGGTGAGGGAAATGTGCGTAGAGGCGGAAATTTCTATTCAAGGACGGAGACTGATGGGACATAGAGAGGGGAAGGCAAGGAGTGAGGATCTCGTCAAGGTCTCGTGGTGGTCTCGTTTTATGTAAGGGTGGAAACAAGGGGTCATTTTTCCCTCCTCAACTTCTAGGGTCTTGAGAAAACATGGAAAAAATGTTATCTTATTTGCCTTCCTTTTCCCTGCTCACCTGCTGCCCTGCCTGCTTACCTGTGCACCTATACCACCGTCTAGTAGTATATTACATCTCACACAGACCCGACCGAGTGAATCTATCCCGAGCATGTAAATGACCGCATCCGAAGCCTCGAAACGGATCGTTGCCATCTGTCACTGCCACCAACTCTCCTCCTCCTCCACCTACTCCTCCGTCTCGTGTACCCTCCTCCTCCTCCTCCTCCTCCTCCTCTTCTTCTATCCTCTTCCTCTTTCTCTTTCACACCAATAGTTACTGTAACCTTATTTTACCTTATTTCACCTAGTACATTCTCTCTCTCTCTCTCTCTCTCTCTCTCTCTCCTCTCTCTCTCTCTCTCTCTCTCTCTCTCTCTCTCTCTCACAGCCATCTATTCCACGTCATCTCCATTGCTACTCCACTGCGCTTCCACCTCGCTTCCTCCACTCTCTCAAGCAAACCAAGTCCCTCGTATCTTTCTGTTACAAGTGTGTGTGTGTGTGTGTGTGTGTGTGTGTGTGTGTGTGTGTGTGTGTGTGTGTGTGTGTGTGTGTACCAGTATCCTGCAACCTTTCTCATATAATTTACTTTCTTTAACACCGCCACTATTCCACCACTACCACCACCACCATCTCCACCACACGCCATTCTCCCCCCTCCCCCAGCCCCCCCACCTCAATAACAGCGCCACCAGCACCGCCATCACCATCACCACCGCCGCCAAGGGAAAGAAACCAGTCCAGTAAACCCTTGATTTTAACTCCCTCGGGTTGTTGGTAACGTCCAACGCTTGACACTCCAATACCAGCGGCGGAAACTTGAGACTGCTTTACTCCCGCGAGGTTGTCATCGAAGCAATAAGTGAAGCAGCTCTTACCCCTTCTCCTCTTACTCCTCCTCTTGCTGTCTCGCTTCTGTTTTAACTCGCAATTACGATACAGAAAAGAGAATCCCAGAGAAAGATACTATTGTAGTTTATAAGCGAGAATAATATCTAACTATTTACAACTGTTTATATCTGTGTTACGAGTTCTTAGTTCATACGGTTAACTACTCTTGTTTAACACTAGGAATTCTGGGGAAGGAGCTAGTAACGCCATCTATGAGGGGTATATGTAAGCTTTCAGTTAGTCAGCCTTGTTCTCCTACACCTCCCTCCCCTTACAACAAGACTACAGCACAAGGGTACACTAGGCGCCTTACGTCAAATCACTCACTCACTCACAAGGGTACGCTATACTATCATTTTCTTATCGTTGATCTACTATACTTTGTGTCATCTATCTTTTTTTATATGACTCACAAACTATAATTCCAAGTTAATATGAAGAGGGTATCATGCAACCCTTAACTATAATAATAATGTGGAGGCGTTAATGCTATAGTTTAAGAGAGAAGCAGTGAGTCTTAAAAATATAATACAATATCGGAGTCCACATATTTTACCCTCTTGCCTACCTCCACACACACACCCACAACCCCCCCACCCCCCTCACCCCCCAACCCCCCACCCCCTTCACCTCCCCCCAACCCCCCACACACACATAGTTCCCTTCTACTTCGTCACTACACCTCCCTCGAGTTTTCATCCTTCCTCCTCCCTACAAGGCGCCTCGAGTGGTGTCAGCAGGGGAGGTATTTTACAGCGGATCCTAATCATCACTTACAACGGGGAAATTAACACCACGTAGAGGCTTAATTTGCCCTGGGATCAATTTACGATGCTAATGAGGCCACGAGTAGAGAGAGGAAATACCCGTGTTAATTATCCTTTTAACGAAGCGAGTCACACACAACTGGTAACACTTTTATTATCCTTTTATTTTTTTTTCCCTGGCTACACTGACGCTTTAACCCGCGGGAAAGTCAACACGGTGGACGAAAATAGGACCAACGAGCCTGCCTTACCACCCTATTATGGGATGTAATAAAATGACACGGAAAACTTATTAAAGGTGAGAGAGTAATGGACGGACGGGGTGAGGTTAGCTAGAAGTGGTGGTGATGGTGGTGGTGGTGGTTCGCCTGTCCCTCCCCCTCCCCCTTCCCCTCCAGCACTGTTCGTGAGTAAATAATTCCTTATAACTAGGTAACTATTGACCTATTCTGCTAGGGTTAACGAGGAAGCATTACCTCTCTCACCAAGAAGCTGCCGTGAGCCAGGATCGTCACTCCACCCACCCACCACCACCCACTCCACCCACCACCCACTCCACCCAGCCACTCTCACCTCAACACCAACACACTTTTTGTGGTGTGGCGTTAACCAACCTAACTTTATAATCCACATAGTAGTTGGTCCATCAAATATATAAATGAAATAAATTATAATCACTTGCCTTGTTTTCCGTGACGATGGTGACGATGGTGACGATGGTGACGCCGTGTCGTCGTCTTCACCATCACAAACACGTGGTAACGACATCAAGTAACCACCAGCTAAAAATATAAACCGTTGTCAATAAATAAGAACTTAATACTTATATACATGCACATGATATAAATTCCTGTATACTCAGACATCAGGAAAGTTGATAAAGTAGTGAAAGAAACTTACTTACCCGGGTCTGAAAAGGACAACACGTGCACCTTCACACCTAACACACATGAGAGACACATAGGAAGTGGTTGCTGCCCCTGCCTTCCTCTCTCCAGCCTTCCTGCCAGCCACCCAATCAGCACATATAATAAAAATTGCCACTGACCTAATTTGGCGAAAACAAATGATGCGACAAATACGATTCAAACGCATGCATAAGAATCCATCTCACTCGTATGTTAACTTATTGATGCTAATAAATAATGAACACTTGATGTTAGATACCTGAATAGAATGATACATGATCTTTTAAAAACGATAGCTATAAAAATCGACATCTGTAACCATCACACATAGCGCGGAAAGACAATATTTAGCGAAGAACTAATTTAAGCTTTCCCTTTTCTTTTATTACTATCATCATTACTATTATTATTAACCTATTATAGTTGTCTTTAAGATGCATTATGTAATCCAACAAACACCGCATGAATAATAGTAAGATAAAATCATGCAAAACTTAGCGAGATAGCAACGCACTGTAACCTAAACGGGAAGCAGAGGTTGTCTGTGAATCATCAAGTTGAACCACACTCCGAATCACGTGTTGGGCTCATTATGAAGTGGATATGAAGCTATTAAACCAGCAGGAGGAGGAGGAGGAGGAGGAGGAGGAGGAACGAGATGGGAATGAGGGAGAAAAAAGGAAAGGAAGGAAGGAAGGAAGGAAGGAGGGAGGAAAAAAGGAAAGGAAAGAAGTAAAGTTAAGAGAGTATCATGCATGTGGCACTTACTAGAACGATGATGATTGCCTAGTTTTCCCTTCCTCTCTTCCTCCTGCCTTCCTGCCTTTCCCTCCCTCTCTTTTCTCTCCTCTCCCTCCCTCCCTCACCCTCTAGCCCTGACTACTCGCCACCACCACCACCACCAACCCGACTACCGTTTAAACTCTAATTGCCTTGAAACACCTTTAGATTATCGCTCGTTGCCGTAAATTACCGTGGCCGAAATGGAACTGTAAATCTCTGTACTCTGCCTGCTGTATGTACCCACTGTGGATTACCTACCTGCCTGCCTGCCTGCCTGCCTACCCGCCTGCCTGCCTGCCTGCCTACCTGCCCGCCTGCCTGCCTGCCTGCCTGTCTGCCTGCCCGCCTGCCTGCCCTGCCTGCCTGCCTGCCTGCCTGTCTGTCTGCCTGCCTGTCTGCCTGCTTGCTTGCTTGCTTGCTCTTTGACTTCCGTAAAAATCTCTCCAGAGCTTCAATGCCAAAAGGGGAACTATCATAACGTTCCAACTCATCCCTGGTATATGATAAAAAATGTGAAATGGATTCCTCACAGTCTGCAGTTGATGTGCTTCCTCTCTCTCTATCTCTCTCTCTATCTTGCTATGCCTCTATCTATTTATTTATCAATATATCTTCCTTTCTCTCTCTCAAAAGTGAAAATGTATAAAACGTTACATGTCTATTTTCTCTCAAATATTTTAGGGCAACATAGATTTACGAATTGTGACTAAAAAAAAATGGGGGGGCAAAAAATAAAAAAAAAAAATAAAAAAAATAAAAAAAAAAAGGAAGCATTTTGAACCCAAGAACGTGGATTGTGCAAAGTTGATGAATGTATCCAATGCGTTATGAATGAGCTGCAGATGTTCCACTGCAACATGTGTTCCCTTAAAAGATAGGACAGGATAGACCAACCTACCAAGCAAGCAAGCAACCAGAACAGACCAAACAAACAAACAACACAACAACACAACACAATACAACACAACACAACACAACACAACATAAAAGAAAGCAAGAGAAATATCCCCACACAAGCAACGGATACGCCATACTTGTGTAGTGTGAATGAAAGGCTTGTCCATGAAATCCATCAGTTAGAAAACGGAAATAAGTAAGTCCTCCCACGTCCTCCTCCTATCACGTGTTACCTGCTATTAGGGAGAAAAAAAAGCGATACAAAACACATACATATACACCATAAGAATCATGTATAATCATTACCACAAAAAAAGATAAATAAATAAATAACTAAAACACATTACATTACCCATATATCAAAATCATTCATTACTAGTTAAAAGGCAACATTTATATTTACCTTACACTCTTCTCTACTCTCTAACTCACGTCCCATCTCTCCTCTCTTCTCTTCTTTACTCTTCTCTCTACTCTCAAACCCACGTCCTCTCACCCTTCCCTCTCCTCTCCTCTAGTGTAGTGTAGCAAGTGTGTGTTCCCTTTAAGAGTAGCGGCGCGGCGAGGCTTCATATTAGTGTGAGAACTTTTCCTTCCCCCCGCCGGCAGGTAATCACAGAGGGATGCACCAGTAATTAAGAAAGATCAAGGTGAGCTTGGCCTCATTCCCCCGGCATTACGGGACGATGGCCCTTTATTACTCTGTCTGGATGGCGGATTGTGCAGGAGAGAGGGAGAGAAAAAGAAAGAGTGTGAGAGAGTTAGATAGATAGATAGATAGTTAGAGAGTGAGAGGGAAACAGAAAGTCTCATCAACTTCCAAAACCGATTATGTAAAACTTTCTGTATATCTTAAGATTCATTCATGTAAAAATCTGCTTCCTAATTCTTTCGTATAAGTTCCTCCTCCTCTTTCTCCTAATTCTCCTCCTCCTCCTCCTTCTTCTCCTCCTTCGCTTCTTCTCTTCCATCTCTTCTTCCTCCACTTCTTCACTATTTTCATCTTCAACTTTTGATTTATTTTTTATACTTATTTCGTTATGGTATAATGTCTGTTTTATTTGTTAATGTTTTTGATAAATTCGTTATGTTATATTAATGTGTTTTTTTTTTTTACTTTTTATCTCATGTGTGTGTGTGTGTGTGTGTGTGTGTGTGTGTGTGTGTGTGTGTGTGTGTGTGTGTGTGTGTGTGTGTGTGTGTGTGTGTGTGTGTGTGTGTGTGTGTGTGTGTGTGTTTAATTTGTGTATATGAGAAGAAGAAAAAAAGACATTATATGCTCATAACTTTTGTGCTGAAATACAATATTAATGGAATAAATTACACAAACTTTCTTACATATTTTTACGCATGACAGAGACAAACGATCAACAATTCCATACTAATTACCTTTTTTCTCTCTCTTTTTACAGGTAAGTCAAGGACGTGATGGGAACTTAAGTATAAACGTAAACCTCGACAGGTAAAAGTAGTAGTAGTAGTAGTAGTAGTAGTAGTAGTAGTAGTAGTAGTAGTAGTAGTAGTAGTAGTAATAGTAATAGTAATAGTAATAGTAGCAGTAGCAGTAGTAGTAGTAGTAGTAATAATGTTGGTTTAAAGCTGATGATTCCAGCCTTGGGTACGCGTTCTCCCACTGGTATTCATGAGGATATTCAGGACTACTTTGTCACCGGTATCAGTACTACTAAACCAGGAAGAGATGCCAATACCACTACTTTTTTGGTTCGGGATATAATAACAGTAATAATTTTGTTTCACCCGATGGTATGGGTAACACAAACAAAGTGAGTACAGAGAGTAATTCTGTTAAAACATACTAAAGATACAAAAGGAAAAATAATATGGAGAAAAACGGAGGTGTAGAGGAAATAAAAGTATAAAAAAATAAGATAATGGAGGAATAGATAGTTCAATGTCCTTATTTTTAGTTATTATTCATTTCCTTAATCTTTTTCTTCCCTTTATTCTCCTCTTTTCCTTCTAACAGCTCATATCTATCTCATTCTCCTCCTCTTTCATTATCATCTCCTTCCATTCTCCTTCTTTACCATCACTCCTTTACAACACCCTTTCCCCTATTTCCCTATCTTACTCTTCTTCCCTTCCTTTCCTCCTCCAATTCCAACGCTTTACTGAGAATCGCAAATAACTGATTGCGAGACGTGTTCAAGGTGTCAGATGCACAGTGAGGCTGCTTAAGGAAGAGGGAAAGAGGAGAATGGAAGAAAAAGAGGAAGGAGAAGATAGAAGAAGTAGAGAAATGAGCAAGAGGTTGGTGGGTTCAAAGGAGGAGAAGAAGAGGGAGGGAGAGAGAGAGAAAAGGAAGATGTAGGAGATGTTGGATAAAGAGGAAGAAGGAAATGGGACGGATAGATAAGATTTAGGATTTGAAGTGATAGTCTGAATGAGAGAGAGAGAGAGAGAGAGAGAGAGAGAGAGAGAGAGAGAGAGAGAGAGAGAGAGAGAGAGAGAGAGAGAGAGAGAGAGAGAGAATAAAAAAGTTATGTAGCACAGATCTAGGGAAGGAAAGAGAAAAAAAGACAGAAAGAGAAGGAGAGAAGAGGGGAATGAGGTGGAAAATCGAAGAGCAAAAAATTGGGGAAATGTCCTTCTCCTTTCCATTCCCTCTTTTTTTCCCTCTCTTTTTTTCCCTCTCTCTTTTTTTATTATAGTCATTATTCAGTCTTATGTATTAATTCTCGTCTTTATTCATGTTATGACACACACACACACACACACACACACACACACACACACACACACACACACACACACACACACACACACACACACACACACACACCTTATTCTTTCTTCATATCATCATTTCCTTTTTATTCACTCCTTCCTCCTTCCTCGATCGTCTTTTGTTTTTTTACATTTTTTTTCTTTTATCCTTTCCATCCCATTTATCTCATGACTTTCAAGTTCTCATCATTCATCATTTCAAATTATTATGCATTCTTCCCTTACCTCCTTTCCATTCCTTCCCTCTATTTTTCTTCTCTTTCCCTTCTTTACCCTTCCTTCCTTCCTTCCTTCCTTCCTTCCTCTTCCTTCCTTCCTTCCTTTCTTCCTTCTTTCTCTCCTCAAGAAGTGTGACTGCACCAGAAAGTAATAGACTGTGTTCCTTGGACAGCAGAGGAGGAGGAGGAGGAGGAGGAGGAGGAGGAGGAGGAGCAGGAGGGGGAGGAGGATTAACGAAGGGCGTGTTTATCTCCCTCCTACATGACAGGCGGGATGAGGAGGAGGAGGAGGAGGAGGAGGAGGACCGGAGTGGAGGAGGAGGAGGAAGAGGAGGAGGATCGGAGTGGAGGAGGAGGAGGAGGAGAAGGAACTAAAGAAAGACGAAGGAGGAGAAAGACACAGGAATGATGGAGGGAGAGATAGAAGGCAAGCAGGAAGGGAGGAGGCGGAGATAAGAATGAATGAAGCCCCAGGAGGAAAAGAGAGAGAGAGAGAGAGAGAGAGAGAGAGAGAGAGAGAGAGAGAGAGAGAGAGAGAGAGAGAGAGAGAGAGAGAGAGAGAGAGAGAGAGACCCTCCCGGGGAAATTTTTCTTGAGTGTGGGGATGTATGAGTGTAAACAAATGAAAAATGTGATAAAGTTTGAAGCGAAGCCAAAAAAAGAAAGAAAACCAAAGAAAATAGAAAGAATGAAAGTAAGAAAGATGAAGAGAAGAGGAAAATGAAATTATTTGTTGAGTGAGACAGATAAAAGAATGAGAAAAGTATGAAGGAAATAGTTGATAAAGGGGTGAAGGAGGAAGGAAGTAAAAAAGAGGAGGAGGAGGAGAAGGAGGAGGAAGAGGAAGAGGAGGAGGAGGAGGAAAAGAGTACTCAAACTGGAGGAAGATTCAGAAAGATAAAATCAGTACAGTTTTAATGGACTGTGAAGGAAATTACGACCTACATTTTTTTTCTCTCTCTCTCTCTCTCTCTCTCCACCCTTCTCTATAACTACCTACTTAAAAGGACGAAAGAGAGAGAGAGAGAGAGAGAGAGACAGAGAGAGAGAGAGAGAGAGAGAGAGAGAGAGAGAGAGAGAGAGAGAGAGAGAGATGAGAGAGAGAGAGAGAGAGAAAGAGAGAGAGAGAGAGGAGAGAGAGAGAGAGAGAGAGAGAGAGAGAGAGAGAGAGAGAAAAATAGTTTCATCCTGTCTTCATTTTAATTCCAGGTGTCACTTCCGTACTTTCATATTTCCCTTCGTTAGCAGGTGTGTGGCCCCGTGAGCTCACCTGTCTCTTTGCTAATTAACCTGTCTTCATCACGCACCTGTGGATTTTTTTCCTTTTAATGCAGGTGTAATTTCCAGGTAGTTATTATCTCATCATTTACTTGATTAATCTTTTCTCTTATTTCTTCTTTTGTTTTGTTTAATGGATTCATCGTTTTTTTTTCTCTCTCTCTCTCTCTCTCTTGCTTACTCAGTGTGTCTCTTTTTCTTTCTTTTTTCTCTCTCTTTTTTCTTTTACTTTCTCTCGACAAGCTTTATGCATCACAATTAAAAAAATAATAAAAAGTATATGTATACCTATATTACACTAAACACACATAATTCCACCACTTTTAAACACCTACACACATACATACACCTTAATTAATCCACTCAACCACCACCACCACCACCACCACCACCACCACCACCACCGTCACCTACACGTCTTGTCTTCTCTCACCATCTGATCGTCTCCTTTCCCTCCCGAGTCAGTGGTCTTTCACGTGGAGGAGGAGGGAGAGAGAGAGGGAAAGAGAGGGTACACAGAGAGGAGGAGGAGGAGGAGGAGGAGGAGGAGAGGATGAGTTTCACAGACGGTCGATAAGTTTACACACTAACTCTGTCTGGCTAAATTGCGTGGAAGAGAGACATAGTGGATGATGAGAAAAACAAATCTTGAAATTGGAAGGAGCAGGAGACGAGGAGAGGGAAAGGCAGACAGGCAGGAAGGAAAGAGGGAAGGAGGGAAGGAAGGAAGGAAGGAAGGAAGGAAGGAAGGAAGGAGAAGAAGGGAGGAAAGGAGGGAAGGAGAATGTGAAAAGCAGAAGAGGAGGTAAGGAGGAGATAAGGCAATAGTGGGAAGGAAAGTTGGACCATTGGGAAGAGAAAGAGAAGACGAGAGAGAGAGAGAGAGAGAGAGAGAGAGAGAGAGAGAGAGAGAGAGAGAGAGAGAGAGAGAGAGAGAGAGAGAGAGAGAGAGAGAGAGAGAGAGAGAATAGTAAATAAAGGGCAGGAAGTAATTGAGGATTTATACTAATGAAAACTAAATGGAGGGGAAGCAATAATGAAGGATACAAGGAGAGAAAGAGAGAGAGAGAGAGAGAGAGAGAGAGAGAGAGAGAGAGAGAGAGAGAGAGAGAGAGAGAGAGAGAGAGAGAGAGAGAGAGAGAGAGAGAGAGAGAGAGAGAGAGAGAGAGTCAATCAAATTAGCCTAAGTGCAAATCAAATACAGTAAAAAATATATATAAATTAACACTAAACTGAAATGATAATAATAACAATAATAGTAATAATAATAATAATAATAATGATAATAATAATAATAATAATAATACGCAATAAAAAAACAGGAACATAGACACAAAGAACAAAAACGAAAAAAGAATAAGAAAAAAAAATCAAGGAAGACAGGAAGGAAGGAAAATATAAAAGACAGCGACTGACCAGAGAAAAAAAGAAAGAAAGAAAGGAAAAAAAAAACTGGGACAAGACAAGGAGAAAAAAATAGGATGAAAATAATACAACTCACAAAAGAAAGAGGAAGAGGAAGAGGAAAAGGTCTAACTCGAAGGAGGCGGAAAGGCAAGAGGAACCAACCAAGAGGAAGAGGAAGAGGAGTCTATGGGAGTCTTTGTCACTGAAGGGGAAGAAAAGAGAGGGGAAGAGATGGGGGGAAAGGAGAGAGGGAGGAAAGGAGGGAGGAAAGGAGGGGAAAGATGATAAGTGAGAAAGGGAGAGATTCAAGAGCTTTTTCTTAGGTTTCACACACTTTGAGGGGTTGGAAAAAAGGGGAAGGAATGGAGGAAGAATGGGGGGGAAGGAAGGAATGGGTGGGTGATTAAAGAGATAGGGTGTAAAGTAGGAAGCAGTTAGGAAGAGTGTGTGGTGTGGGTGTGATGGGAATGGATGAAGAAGTGATGGGGGATGGGAGATGAAAAGTGATGGGATACATTATGATAGAATTTTTGGAGGGGAAATGGGGAAGGGGGAAGCAGGGAGAGAATGAGCGAATAATTAATGGGTTGTGTAAGGTGATGGGAAGGGAGAGAGAGAGAGAGAGAGAGAGAGAGAGAGAGAGAGAGAGAGAGAGAGAGAGAGAGAGAGAGAGAGAGAGAGAGAGAGAGAGAGAGAGAGAGAGAGAGAGAGACATCAGAGGCTTACTAGGGATTTGGGAAAACTTATGTTGGGATAAAACTTGCTAGGAATGTTGACTAAGGGTTCATCGAGAGAGAGAGAGAGAGAGAGAGAGAGAGAGAGAGAGAGAGAGAGAGAGAGAGAGAGAGAGAGAGAGAGAGAGAGAGAGAGAGAGAGAGAATGGTAAAGAGCAACAACAGAAAATATAACAAAAGAAGATTCTCAAAGAACAAACAAAACTCATCTCACTTTGGCCCCCCAAAAAAAGAAAAACTGTAAAATCTTCCTAAAAAAAGAAAAGAAAAGAGAAAGAAAGAAAGAGAAAAGAAAAAAGAAACTGTCAAACCTTTTTTAATCCCGTTTTGTCCATGAAACCCTCTCTCTCTCTCTCTCTCTCTCTCTCTCTCTCTCTCTCTCTCTCTCTCTCTCTCTCTCTCTCTCTCTCTCTCTCTCTCTCTCTCTCTCTCTCTCTCTCTCTTCCTCTCTCTCTCTCCTCCACACACACCACACCATCCACACACACACACACACACACACACACTCCTTTTTCCTCTCCCTCCCCTTCTCACCCTGACGCAATTCTCTTAAGTCGACGAGGGAACGTAACTCACCATCTCGTTCATCCTTCCTCCTCCTCTTCCTTCCTCCTCCTCCTCCTCCTCCTCCTCCTCCTCCTCCTCCTCCTCCTCCTCCTCCTCCTCCTCCTCCTCCTCCTCCTCCTCCTTCAGGGATAGATACGAGGCTGAGGAAGGGGTGACGACAACCTAGGGAGAAAGGAAAGACAGGAAGGAAGGAAGGAAAGAGGAAGGAGAATGGGTAGCCGTAAGGAGGGAGAAGGGAAGGGATAGGAAGGGAAGGGAAGGGAGGGAAGGGAAGGGAGGTGAGGTTGATGGTGTAAGGGATAATGTATGCAAATGGAGGAGGTGTTGGATGCGTCTATAGACCATTGATGTTGAGTCGAGTCTCCTTAGCAAGCTGGAGACGCCTTTACCTTACCTTTACCTTACCTTCACAGCTACGTAATTACCAGACGCTCTTACCTGCCCTGTGCTTATTTTTATTAGTGAAGGCGTGTGGCCCTGATTCATCTATCTTGTGTGTAGGGGATGATGATGATGATGATGATGATGATGATGATGCTTGTGAGTGCTGTTATTGGTGCTGGATGTATTATTATTATTATTATTATTATATTATTATTATTATTATTATTATTATTATTATTATTATTGATATTGTTATTATTATTATTATTAATATTATTGTTATTATTATCATTATTATTATTATTATTATTATATTGATTATTATTATTATGAGATTAAATATAACGACAAGAGAGAGAGAGAGAGAGAGAGAGAGAGAGAGAGAGAGAGAGAGAGAGAGAGAGAGAGAGAGAGCGAGAGAGAGAGAGAGAGAGAGAGAGAGAGAGAGAGAGAGAGATGAAAGTGGATGCTGGGGGCGGGGTGTGTAAGTGGACTGATAGGTGGGGGGCGGTGGAGGGGGGGCTTTTGGGGGAGGGGCGTGGGGGAGGGCGTGGGAACCTGTTCAGAACTCCCCGGTGTGAGTAAGGCACACCTGAGGGGAGGGAGGAGCTCTCTCTCTCTCTCTCTCTCTCTCTCTCTCTCTCTCTCTCTCTCTCTCTCTCTCTCTCTCTCTCTCTCTCTCTCTCTCTCTCTAATGCACACACAGACAGATGGATCAGGTGAAAGATGAATAGGATAACGGATAAACAGCGATCCATGTTCAATATTTGTAGACGTATGATGAAAGAGAGAGAGAGAGAGAGAGAGAGAGAGAGAGAGAGAGAGAGAGAGAGAGAGAGAGAGAGAGAGAGAGAGAGAGAGAGAGAGAGAGAGAGAGAGAGAGAGAGAGAGAGAGAGAGAGAGAGAGATAAAAGCGAGAAAAAGAAAGCGAGAGAATATAAATGATTTCCCTCCCTTTCCCACCCTCCCCTATACCTTCCCTTCCCTTCCCTACCCCTTCCCTTTCCCTGCCACTACTACCGTCACAGGGACTACGATTACTACGGTCATTACCAACTTAATATCCAGGTCTTAGAAGTCTTTGAAAACTTGTGTAATCAGAGAGTCTTTATTGTCGACTCCCTCGTCCCGCCTTCCTTACACGCCGCGCCGGGGAAGCATAAAAAAAATCTTCATATGGTGATGTTCCTCAGAAGAAAAAAAAATATGATGCTCCAGGGATGACACTGTGTATGGTGATTCCTTCCTTGGTCCCTGTAGTGATATTAAGAGTGTCTTGGATGGGAGTTTGGAGAAGAGAAGGAGAAGGAGAGGGAGAGGATCGTGCGGTGGTGGTGGTGGTGGTGGTGGAGGAAAGATGAATGGGATGGAGGCTCGAGTGAGAGAGAGGGAGAGAAGAGGAGGGAGGGGCGAGAGGAAGGATATGGATGGAAGGTGTTCGAAAACGGAGAAAAGTTTTTATGAAATTTGTTCACATGGAGTAGGAAGTGTTAGCCAGTTTCGACATTATTAAATATCTTGGTGGGAAGATTTTCAGTCCCGCGTTAATGTATCTTCGAAGCTTAACTGTTCTTAGTATTGCATTGAAAGGTGTAAAATAGCCATCACGCAACCCATTCAC
Source organism: Metacarcinus magister (assembly GCA_029783475.1). Lineage (NCBI taxonomy): Eukaryota > Metazoa > Arthropoda > Malacostraca > Decapoda > Cancridae > Metacarcinus > Metacarcinus magister. The sequence continues at coordinate 10,176 of JAPQNM010001429.1, read as the reverse complement.
ACTATATCTAAGACAGAAGCTGTGGAAAAGCAACACTGAAAATTATACTAAAGCACACACACTATAGTTAAACATAAGACACGTACCTATATCCAACTATAGGACATGTATACGCACTCAAACATGCTTTAAGAGACAAATAAACAGACACATAGCCAAATATAAGGATAAGAGAATGTATCCCACAGACCAATACAGGCTCATCACCCCAAGGTAGTCAAGGGCATTCAAGTTTCAAGACGGAACAAGAGATGGTAACACCTTTGGATCCCCTTAAAGTGTGTACATCCCCAGCCCGGTTCACTGAGACGGGATGGAAGGAGTCTAAAGAAAGGAAGAAGAACGGTCAAGGAGGGAAAGGAGAGAACTGGGGTGGATAGGAAAAATGAATGGAAAAAAATTGATGGGAGAGAGAGAAGAGTAGAGACGAAATGGTATAGATAAATGAAAGGGATAGAATAGGGAAGAGAGAATGGAAGAGACATATGTAGGAATGGAAGGATGGGAGGAGATAAAGACAGAAGGAACAAAATGGAAGGAAAGAGAAGAGGGGAGGGAAGATGCAAACTTTGAAACTGGTAGGAAAGGGGAGAGAGGGGAAAGGGAGGATGGGTGAGGGAGGATGAGTGAGGGAGGGAAGTAAGGGAGGGGACGTGAGAGGGTGAAGAGACCTCGTTTAACCGCTCTGAGGGGACGACATCGTAGTCTTGAATTCATCTCTAATGGATTAACGTGGAAACAGAACGGGAAAAACAGGAAAAAAAATGAGTAAAATAAAAGGAAAATGACCGTAAAAATAAACGCAACAATAATAATAACTAATAAATAATGATAATGATAATAACAATAATAATAACAATAAAAAATAACAATCATATCCAGCTTCCCTTATTCCATCATTTCATTGTTTACTCTCTCCCTCTTTCCTTTTTCCCCTCTCTTCCCCTCTCCTCTACTTCATCAATCACTCTCCCTTCCCCCCTTTTTCCCCTTTACTCCCCTTTACTCCCCCTTACTCCCCCTTACTCCCCTTATAACATGCTGAGGCTTATTGGAAACTGTGCGCAATTACCTCACGTCTGTCAAGAGGACCTCCCCTTCCCCTCATCCTCCCCCCTTCCCCTTCCCCTTGTCCCCTCCTCTCATCCCCTTCCCCTCATCCCCTTCTCTATATCCCCTCGTCCTTCCCTCTACTCCCCCCCTCCCCTTGGTTCCTCTACGCCATTTAAACACTTTAATTTTCACCCTAACGCTTTTCAAACTAAATTTTCCTCTTTTTTTTTTTTAAAGTCATCATTTGTATTATTCACTTTTGGATCAGTTTTTTTTATTCATATTTTTTAAAGTTTTTTTTTCAAACTCCTTTTAGGTTTGAATTGTAGGTTCAAATTATAGGTTCCAATGCCACTTACCCAATTATATTTATCTACTTTTTATTGTTACTGGATTCGTTTTTAGCTAGAGAGGGATCAACACCCCCCAACCACCCCCCACCACAACAAAAATTTCGTCTGGTGCCTTCCCTGCCTATATTTATCCCCTCTTTTCGTGCGCTCTCTTCTGGTTTTCCCCTCGACATTCACGTCTCCCTTTCCCCTCTGGCCCGTCCTCTTTCCCCTTACGTATGTCCGCTTTCAACGTCACTCTCCCCCTTCTTTCATCTGAGTTAACTTCATCATTAAAAATAAAACATTGTTATTATTTTCTGGACTCTGTGTTGCCGTATTAAGGTGAAGTAGGGGGAGGAGGATGGGGGGGAGGGGGAGGAGGGGGGGAAGGGGAGATAATAAGTGGGGGGAAAGTGAGGGAGGGTGTGAGTGAGGAGAGTGAGGGGATATGGGAAATGAGAGAGAGAGAGAGAGAGAGAGAGAGAGAGAGAGAGAGAGAGAGAGAGAGAGAGAGAGAGAGAGAGAGAGAGAGAGAGAGAGAGAGAGAGATGAATAAAATGAAGCTCAACAAAGAAAAGAAAAAAGGAAATAAAGAATACAATATGAAACAAAATGGAAATAAATCAAATCAAATAAAAAATATGTTCTAACGTATAATACATGAAGGAAATTAAACAAAGGAAAGAAATACAATATAAAGGCAAAACAAAAATGGATAAAAACATAGAGTGGAAAAAAAATAAAGAGTGGAAAAATGGAAAAGAAAAAAATTAAGGAAGGAATGAATAGAGTAAAAGTCCACAAAGAGCAAGAGTGGAAGGAAGAAAAATAACATAAAAAAGCAAGAAAGGAAGAAAGAAAGAGAGGAAGAAGGAAGGAATGAAAAAAAATAAAGGAAAATCTTTTGTTATTTATATATTCCGCTCTAAGGAGAAGAAGGAAGAGAGGAAGGAGGAAAAAGATGTGTAGGAGTAAACACACACACACACACACACACACACACACACACACACACACACACACACACACACACACACACACACACACACACACACACACCACAATGATAGGAAAGAAAATGGAAAAAAACATAGAAAATAGATATGAAAAGAGAGAGAGAGAGAGAGAGAGAGAGAGAGAGATAGAGAGAGAGAGAGAGAGAGAGAGAGAGAGAGAGAGAGAGAGAGAGAGAGAGAGAGAGAGAGAGAGAGAGAGAGAGAGAGAGAGAGAGAGAGAGAGAGAGAGAGAGAACAAACAGACAGACAGGGAAGGAAGGAAAGAGAGAGAGGTGTGTGTTCCATTAGTGAAATATTTCGATTGATTTCTCAGCGGGAACATATATTCTGAAGGTGTCACAGAGGACCCTCAACTTAAGGAGGAGAGGAGGAGGAGGAGGAGGAGGAGGAGGAGGAGGAGGAGGAGGAGGAGGAGGAGGAGGAAGACGACGACCCATGAGGAGGGAGTGGAAGGGAAAAAAAAGAAGAGGAGGAGGAGGACAAGAGAAAAAAAATAGAAAATAACATTGAAAGTAAAGAAAAAGAAGAAATGAAGGAAAGGAGGAGTAAAAGAAAGGATAAAATGTAAGACTCAGATAAAAAACGATAATAACAGTAAGGAAAGAAAGATAAAATGGAAGATTGAAAGGGAGAATGGGAAGGAATCAAGAGTGTAATAAAAAGGGTAGAAAAAGGGAGAGGAAGAAAATAATGGTTAGGAAAGGGGGATGGAGAGGAAAATTGGTGATTATGGTGAAATTGGAAAGAAAGAGTATTACACGAGATGGAAATGGAGAGGAAAGGGGAATTGGGAAGAAGAACAAAAATATAGAAGAGGAACGAATGGAGGCAGAAGCGAATGGAAGAGGAAGGAAAGAGAATAAGAAATAGAGGAATGAGAAACAGGGATAAGAAATGGAACGGAAATGTAAGGCAGAAGCGAACAGGAAGGAAACTGTGGAGAGAAAAAAATGCAGGAAAGAAGAAAGGAAGAAGGGAAGGAAGGGAGGAAGGAAGACAAGAGGAAAAAATGAATGAAGGAAGAATAATCGTACGAGAGGCGGAGAAGGAAAGGGGAAATATATACGAGAGAGAGAGAGAGAGAGAGAGAGAGAGAGAGAGAGAGAGAGAGAGAGAGAGAGAGAGAGAGAGAGAGAGAGAGAGAGAGAGAGAGAGAGAGAGAGAGAGAGAGAGAGAGAGAAAAAAAAATGGACAGTAAGAAGGAAATGTCGTGTTTTCAAAGTTGGATAACGACTAGAGGTAAACATTGACACAACAAGTAATGGTCGTAATAGTAGTAGTAGTAGTAGTAGTAGTAGTAGTAGTAGTAGTAGTAGTAGTAGTAGGAGTAGAAGGAGGAGGAGGAGGAGGAGGAGGAAGAAAGGGAAGAAAGAGATGAGGAAAGATAAATATAAGACAATTGAATGTAGTGGCGAGGGTAAAAAAAAAAACAGTACAGCACATGAAAGCAATAATAATAACAATAATAATAATAACAACAATAATAACAACACTAACAATTGAAGGCACGAGAACAGCCTGGTCATTATATACCTTCAAGACCTCCGAGACTGCAGTATCATCATCATCATCATCATCATCATCATCATCATCATCATCATCATCATCATCAGTACAACACCATCAATCTAGCGTTGAACATGAACAAGACAAGCAACACACAGCCACGCAACACATACACATTGGAACACAAGTAAGAACAATAGAAAGCAGTAGGAAGCGACACCTTGCACTAGCACCAGGGAACAGAACAATATTGTCTGGTCTTAGGGACAGCTGCACGGGAGTTATGAACAGCTGTGAACATTACCTGAGCATGGCAGAAGGTCACGAGTACACCAGCAGCAGCAGCAGCCTGACTTGAAGGGGTCTCCAGGCGGTTTGGTGCGGGAGAAAGGAGAGCTAAACAGCCTCAGGAGTTATGTCGACACGAACAGCTCGCGGGTGAAATGAATATATCAGGAAGGAAAGAGCATCGCGGCGAAAGGCTCACGTCGCATCACTCTCTCGCAGTGTGTCATATTGCGAAAAAGTGAAACCGTGGCGGCGCGAGAAAACGACGAAAAAAAAAGAAGAAAAAAAGGAAAAGAAAGAAAGCACAAGATGTCTGCCTGCCACCTCTGCCTGAGAAAGAAGAGTTTGGAAACAGAGGAAGGAGGAAAGAGGAGGATGATGATAAGAAGTTAGGTGAAGGAAACTGAGAGAAAGGCCTTTTGTCTTATTGATTGACTGGCTATTCGCTTCCACCACTACCAACACCACCACAATCACCACCACCACCACCACCACCACCACTACTACCATTCATCCATCCATCCATCACACACTTAATTGAGTGATATAGCAAAGCAACCCCGTCATCAAGAGCAAAAACACGTGCACAAACCTTTTACAAATCACTACTAACTACTAATATGATTTCTTTATCCATCTCTTTGCGTGACGCGGGTTTATCAAGCAACGATCCCTCGCTGGCCCTTCCTAGCTGCGGGGTTTGCTAGCTGACATCACGGTCTGCAAGTTCATTTGTGAGGAGGAGAGCTTATATCCACGGTCTGGAAGGGAGGAAACGAGAGTAGGAAGGTAGGAGGAAGAGGGAAACAGGAAAGAGGAAGGGTGTAAAAGGACGCAGGAGAAAGGTTAGACTCCTCAGGGTTCAGACGTATCGAGGGGGTCACCATGTGTTGAGGTCCTGGATTAGCAAAGGGCTGCAGGAACCTGACGGCTGCAGAATAACACAGAGATGTAATATGCCGCGAGAGTGACAGTCCC
>JAPQNM010001427.1:142500-144629 GCA_029783475.1 Metacarcinus magister | reverse complement strand
CTCTCTCGCTCTCTCTTCTCTCGATCTATATCCGATCTCTCTACTAGATAGCTCTTATGCTAATCTCATCTTCTCTCATTAAATCTCCTCTCTCTCTCTCTCTATCTCTCTCTCCTCTCTCACTCCTCCTCCTCTGCCTCTCATCTCTAATCTCTCTCTCTCTGTCTCTCTCTCTCTCTCTCTCTCTAACCTCTCTCTACTTCTCTCTCTCTCCATCTGACTCTCTCTCTCGTCTCTCTCTCTATCCTCTCTCTCTCTCTCTCTCTCTCTCTATCTCTCATCTCTCTCTCTCTCTCTCTCCTCTCCTCATCTCTTCTCTTCTCCTCTCTCTCTCTCCCTCTCTCTCTCAGTGCTTTTCAGGTACGGGTTGGCATATTGGTTGGCGTTGTCCCCACGCCACTCCACCCTCACAGCAACTCTTCTCAAACCCTCTTCAAACCACAGCACACAACCAATAGGAGCACAACACACACTACTCTGGATTTATCAATACCAGACAACATGTAATCCAATCGCCTCCGCACCATTCTCATGTTAAAATATATATCCTCGTATCTGGTTTTCACACATCCTTCCCTCCTTACCTCCCATCTCCCACTAATATTATCACCTTTAACTATTCCCTAAAACCTCTTTCCCTTATCTCCTATCAACCTTCTTTGTATTAAGGGACATTTTCTTCCCTGGACTAAATCACCTTTGAGGGTTACGGCTTTGGCGGCGCCCAGCGATGGGTTGTGATGGGAGGAACGGTACCACAACGGCGACCTCGCACCACACTACTGCGGGTCTCGCTTTTGGGCTGTCAGTAATACTTTTATGCTGGTGTTAGGAAGGGGTGTTTTCAGGATTTTTTTTTTTGTTTTTGGCTCTGCTGTGCTTCGGCGTCGTCCTGTTTGAGGTAAGTTGGATGCAGACACAATGGTTGCTCGTTCGGGTGGGGGTATTAGGAAGAAGAGAAAAAGAAGTTTATTGTGATGAGGGAGAACAGGAGTCAGAGAGAGAGACGAAAAAGATGGTGAAGTAGTCAGGGGTGATGGGGCACGTGGTGAGGAAGAGAGACAAGGAAAGAGGTTGAAGAAGAAGAAGAGAAAGGGTGGAGAAAGGGAGGAGAGAGGGGGTGAATCCAAGATTACCTTGGCGAAGCGTCACTACTGTATCCCTCCGCTAAGCTTCCTCTTCCGCCTCTGGCCTCCCTCGGTCTCCCTCGTCAGGAAACGGCATGGTGAACCAGAGGCACCCGGGGCCCACACCCGCCCTCTTCGCTGGGGTTCTTGGGTTGCTGGGCCACTACGTATGAAGTTTTGTTGTAGTATGTGGATTATGTGGTGTGGGTGTGGTGGGTGTGGTTTTTTTCTCGTTCTCTCTCGAGAGCGCGCGACGACTCGCTTCGCTTGCGTCGCTCTCGCGCGACGCGCGCTGCCTCTCATCTCTCCGCCTCTCGTTCTCTCTCGTCGGCTCTCTCCTCTGCTCTCTACTCTATGCTCTCTGCCCATCTCCGGTATCGTCGACGCTCGCGCGCGCGCGCGCGCAATCGCTCTCTCTCTCGCACGCCCTGCTGCCTCTCGCCGCTCTCTCGCTCGCGCTGACCGCTGCGGACGCGCTCGCCCGCTGTACCCGCTCTCTCTCGCGCTCGTCGTCTCTGCGCGCTGCGCGCTCGCTCGTCTCGCGCGTCTACGTCGCTCTCGCGCGCTCTCTCGTCTCTATCGAGCGCGCTCTCTCGCGTCGCGGCTCTCTCGATGCTCGCGTCTCGTCGCTCTCTCTGCTCAATCGCGCTCCTCGTCTCTCGCTCTCTCTCGGTCGTCGCTCTCTCCTCCCTCTCTCTTCTCGCCTCCGACTCTCTCTCTCTCGCTCTCTCTCTCTCTCTCTCTTCTCCCTCTCGTCTCTCTCCTCTCTCTCTCTCTCTCCTCTCTCCTCGGCCTCTCTCCTCTGCTCTCTCGCCTCTCTGCCTCTCGTCTCTCTCTCTCTCTCCCCTCTCGCTCCTCTCTCGCATCGCTCTCCTGCGCTCTCTCTCTTCTCTCTCTCTCGCTCTCTCTCGCTCTCTCTCCTCTCTGCTCTCTCTCTCTCTCTCTCTCCTCGCTCTCTCTCTCTCTCTCCTCTCCTCCTCTCCTCTCTCTCTCTCTCTCTCT
>JAPQNM010001427.1:130000-137500 GCA_029783475.1 Metacarcinus magister | reverse complement strand
GACAGGACCAGTCTGAAGGAAGGAAGGAAGGGAGGAAGGGAAGAAGGGAAGAAGCGAGTTTGTCCTTTGTTTGTCTCGTGAAAGATTAAGGGCAGACTGAGATGTTTTTTATTCATGTTTCTGGTCACTCGAACAACCTCCAGCAAAGAAAACAATAATAATAATGATGATAATAATAATAATAATAATAAAATGACACTCAAGGGAAAACGAAGATTAAAAAAAAAAAAAAAGGAAACAAAATAAACTAACATAACATTAAGAATTGACTCCTCGAACATAACAGGTAAAAGATAAAAAAAAAAAAATGTATAGGCATCAAACATTCCCACGATATTACGGGAAGAGTAATTAATTATCAAAGTAGACATCTGAGCATCAAGAATATGACAGGTAATTCCCGTAACCACCTGTCGCCCCCTACCACACCCCCATCCTCTCCCAGCCTCCACCTGTCTCCATCTACCTGCCTTATCCCGCACCTGTCTCCCCGCCCTCCTATCCCAAGCACTCCTGGATATTGGTCCGCCGCTGTGCCCGCCCTCCCGCATCCAGAACGGTGTGGTGGTGAGCACTATTCTGATCACAGTGGTGGTGTGGTGAGGTGTAGACTGCGGTGATGGTGGTGGTGGGCTGGTGGGTATTACGTCTTTTATTGTTTGGTTGTTTTCAGCTTGTGGTAGTAGCAGTAGTAGTAGTAGTGTTGAGTGAGTACCCTGCAGATTTTGATAGAGCAGAGGCGTGTTAAAATGTTTTGTTAATCCACCACTAAGGTTGTCGTGGTGTGGTCATGTTAGGAGGTGATTGCTTTAGTGATCCGCTGCACAAAGCCAGGAAATTCAAGGCTAAAAAAAAAAAAAAAAAAAAAAAAAAATATTATTAAAGAGGGATTCCCGTCATCTACTATGTTTAAGGTGTCATCAAACTAGGAACACTGTCATCTTTTGGCAAGCTTACGAACTTAATTTGGTTACTGCACTCTGGTGGCAGATTTCCTTACTAAGTAGAACATCACCATCTTTCGACAATTGTTCATGCTAGTTGGGTGATTGCTGTGCTCTCTCGGCTGGTTTCTGAACTGAACGCTGGTGGTCAATTAACGAACCAGATAACGATGGTTAGTGGTGAAACAACGTGTACGATGCGTCCTGACTCCCAGCACACCGTACGTAAGCTAGAAATATCCAATGTAAACTTGTCATCACTATAGTGTATGTGTTTTCATTTACTTGTTTGTTTTATGTATAGGTAACTATTTTATTTTGTCTTTACTTTTTTTTCTTGTGTAATACCATGTTGCTTATGCGTTTACTTATGACCATATGATAGATTTTCTTTTTTATATATATTTTTTCTAGCAGCCAAAAAGCATAGTCGTACTTTATGAATGGAAACATAGAATAGTTACACTCGCAATTTTTTCCCGGGTAGCAGCAGCAGCAGCAGCAGCCGCCTCGACAACACTCCATTTCAGAGGCTTTAATCACCGACGACTGTCAGCTCGGATCTCTACTCTTTTTTTTTTTTTCATCACAACAGTATTATTTGGCATCCAGGTGTATCCATCCCTTTAGCTCCCCCTCCCTCCCTCCCCTCCCCCTCCTTTCATCCATCAACCAATCCGTCTACCCAATCCTGCACTCTTTTTAATCGCTACTTTCTCATTCGCTGCTTCTTTGTACTCATCCTCCCTTATCACAGCCCCGTAAGTATTAAGTCCATTCAGGATTGTGTTAGAGAAAAAATAAGTTTACATTTAAAGATACAAATTAAAACAGTCTCCCTAGAGGCTCCATCACCAATATTTTTTCATGTTACTTTCTATGTGTTGAGGAAAATAGGGAAGTTTATATTAAAGGCTTAAATACGCAACGAGTTATGGTATTAGGGAGAAAATTAAATGTGTGTGTGTGTGTGTGTGTGTGTGTGTGTATGTGTGTGTATGTGTGTGTGTGTGTGTGTGTGTGTGTGTGTGTGTGTGTGTGTAAGGTCACGTGGTAATTTTTTAAGATGTGTCCTGCATGACGACCAGTGTCCAGTGAAGCTTATCGTGACGAAGTGCTTGGGACAGGGTTTTGCAGGTCTCGTGGGGACCAGCGGTCATGAAGGAAGCCAGACAAGAACCAAGGAAAAGTAAATGACACAAAAAAATACCTTCTCAAATGTAGTTAAAAAGGAAAAAATAACATTAATAACAGTTAAGTGGATGAAGGAAAAAAAGCATGGTAAAATCTTGCACTTATAAGATAGACACAATAGGATGAGAATAAGAAGCAAGTCATAAGGGAGAGAAAAGAATGCGGCAAATTTAGTGGAGCATTGACTGAAAAAAAGTAAAAGATAGCAAGACAAGCAACATTGTAAAGGATTGTAAGAGATTGGGGACAATTATTTGATGAGAAAAACATTTGATATGTTTAATCCTGTTGTCCTCATAATTCCACTCCACATTCTTACGGTGTTATTACTGTTATCATTGTTATTATTATTGATATTATTATTATTATCATTATTATTACTATTATTGTTATTATTATTATTATCATTATTATTACTATTATTACAATTATTATTATTATTATTATTGTTATTATTATTATTATTAATATCATTATTATTATTAATACATATCTGAGAAGCAACGCCTCCCTGACACCTCTAAGCGTGAATATTTCGGTATTATTTTTAATTACATATTTTCCCTCACACTATACAATTCCAGAATCCTTTGACGCGAACACTTTGAAGTAAATAAAAAATGAAGAAGCTTTCAGAAACAACTGATGTGTATCCAGTGACAAACAGACAGTTTTGACACTTTTTTTTGTCTAAATGTGTTATTGTTTGTAGAAATGATAGGCAGGCCGTAGGGGTTTGCGTGCTGGAAGTTGTATAACACTTTAGTATCGTTTCCAGAATAAAAAGATAAAAATTCATACTAGCTTTCGAAAAAATGAATAGGAAAGTCATGTTTTTATATAAATATATGGTCTCATTTTACTGCGTAATTATTAGTCATAGAACTAATATTCATAATGACAGTTGTACAGTTTTATTAGATCTATCAGATCCAGCAATGATATTTCCAATATCTCTAATAGCTTTCGAGAAAATGAGGAGGAAATTCATGTTTTTATATAAATATAAAGTTTTATTTTACTGCATAATTATGAGTCATAGAACAAATATTCATAATGAAAGTTGTACAGTTTAATTAGGTCTATCAGATGCTGCAATGATATTTCCAATATCTCTAATAGCTTTCGAGAAAATGAGGAGGAAAGTCATGTTTTTATATAAATATATGGTTTCATTTTACTGCGTAATTATTATAGTAAATCTGCTTATATTTATTTATTATTAGTAAGTTGAAAACAGACTGGTAGCAAATGTCATGGTAGCAGATGTAGTCACAATTAGAGTGGCTACATAATGATGACTGTGATAAAAAAAATGTATCAAATTGAACCATGGGAAGAAATTAGAACATAAAAAGCAAGCTGTCTCTAGAGCAGTAGTAGCGTGTACAAAGTAGAATCGTAATTGAGTAAAGTTCAGACTCAAGTGACTCAGGACAAAAATAACTATGCAGTGGAGACAACATTATGGGTGTGTGAGTGAATGAGTGAGTGAGTGAGAGCATTCATGTCACAATATCTACACGAGTCGAGGGATGGTTACGTGTTGGTGTGTTGCAAGTCACCAGTGGTCCTGCCTTCGTGGGTTAGCCTGGGTTACCTGGAGCCACAATACTACCATAACACATGTATATGAAAAGACTCTGTGACCACCATACATATGCTCTGCTGGGGATGGGCGAGAGGGGCGGGGGGCGTCAGGTGTGGTTGCCGTCACTACCTCTATGAATAGTATATCGTTCAACAAAATCCTCGGGGGGGGAAAAATATTAATAAGGAACAGTATTGGCAAAAAGAAATCCATGCACGCGACGATTGAAATAAATAATGAAAGTAGCGTTCATTGTACGTGTCTAAGGTTCACACTCAACCTCAGCATATTGATTCCCATAACATTAAACTGTCCTACACACACACACACACACACACACACACACACATACACACACATTCCTGTCTGTATGTCAAATCGATGTTTCCTAACTTATAACGTCGCCAGAGGTCGCTTCTTCCTCCCAACAATAACCTTGTCACCCATGAATGTGTCCCGAACAATACACAGCTCGGAAAAATTCGCGGCATTCTCTCCTCTTCTATTACTTCTCCCGGAAACATATTTCATGGCGGGGAAATTAACTTTTGTAGAAGTGGTAATGGCAAGATCAACCGCTTTAATTAGTTGGGCGGCCTTAGGAGGAGGAGGAGGAGGAACGAAGGAAGGAAGGAAGAATAAAAGAAAGGAAGACAGTCAGCCCGTTTTAGTGTACGGCGCCGACTTGACGTCCTCTCCGAAACAAAATGAGACGGTATTTGGGATAATAAAGACGATAAAGACGAGAGAGAGAGAGAGAGAGAGAGAGAGAGAGAGGAGAGAGAGAGAGAGAGAGAGAGAGAGAGAGAGAGAGAGAGAGAGAGAGAGAGAGAGAGAGAGAGAGAGAGAGAGAGAGAGAGAGAGAGAGAGAGAGAGAGAGAGAGAGAGAGAGAGAGAGAGAGAGAGAGAGAGAGAGAGAGAGAGAGAGAGAGAGAGAGAGAGAGAGAGAGAGAGGAGAGAGAGAGAGAGAGAGGAGAGAGAGAGAGAGAGAGAGAGAGAGAGAGAGAGGAGAGAGAGAGAGAGAGAGAGAGAGAGAGAGAGAGAGAGAGAGAGAGAGAGAGAGGAGAGAGAGAGAGAGAGAGAGAGAGAGAGAGAGAGAGAGATGAGAGAGAGGAGAGAGAGAGAGAGAGAGAGAGAGAGAGAGAGAGAGGAGAGAGAGAGAGAGAGAGAGAGAGAGAGAGAGAGAGAGAGAGAGAGAGAGAGAGAGGAGAGAGAGAGAGAGAGAGAGAGAGAGAGAGAGAGAGAGAGAGAGAGAGAGATATAGATAGATAGATAGATAGATAGATAGATAGATCCGGTCCACATAACAAGATTTTTTGGGTACAAGGTAAATATACAGACACACGGAATTTCAGAACTATGCCACGGGATCCACAGACAAATGGGAGCCACTAATCCTTCGTGTTCCAACAAGGGATGTTAACAGAGAATTGAATATATAAAGAACGACGGTGTGATTATCAGCAAGGAATGATCGCAATATGTGTTGATTTAAAGGAGTTCGATTCTCTGTATCAGGTCAACGTTGATCTGTCAAGACTTCCTGCCAGACAGTTTTGGATGTGTTAGTTAAAACATACACCAGGGAGCCATGGAATGCAAACTTCAATATTTGTTTAACTTTTGCAAAGGCATACAATTAAAACAAAATTCTAAATGGTCTTTTGATTAACTCCAGTTTCATCAAACCTCGTTATTAAGAGTTAACATTATGAACATCTTATTCCTTGTTTCAGGACGGTGAGCGGAGGCCTGAGGAGCGGAACCATGGAACTACTGCAAGTCCTATTCCCAGTGGTGCCAGATGGTGATCATCAACGTGACACAGGTGAGCACAGATTGGTGATTCTAAAATCCATGAAATGCCGAAAAGACTGAAAAAATTTATAGTTTTAACAGCGCGAGGATTACTTATATTGCACCAAAATACAGCAGAAGGTTGTTCCGAAACGTCTGAATATGATATTTAAAGATCATTGCTCTGCCTCGTAACGAAAAATTGTATATCAAGCCATGAAAATAGTCATTGTAAAAATTTTCCTTAAGAATTGCATTAAAATCCTATTGTCTTTCCAAGGTTATGTGATATTCCAGTATCTGACAGAATCACGTTGCCGGAGAGAAATGATCTAGACCTACACATTTTTCCTGGGATATGGGGCATGGGGGCGACGGGTGATGCTTGTGTAGCCGTAATGAGACGCCTTGAAGGGAAGGGAAGGGAAGGGAAGGGAAGGGACTACCTCTGTACCTACAACCCCCGGTCCCCACCCCGGTCACCTAGGCGTACAAGAGACTTTTTGTTTTAACTTTTTTGTCTTGAGCGTGAAAATAATGAAGTAAATTAGCACAGTTAGTGTTGGAACGTCACGCGTAGAGGGAAGGCTCGTGCCCTTACTCACAGCCTCAGTGTTGCTCCCTCTTGACGGTAATAGCAGTGGTGTTTGTTATGTGGAGGTGGAGCGTTTAGTCTACACCTACCTACTAGTGACTTTCTAGCTCTCTCAATGTCTGTCTGTCTGTCTGTCTCTGTCTATTTTGTGTGTATGTCAGTTTGTTTGTGTGTATGTATATATGTTTGTTTGTCTGTTCGTTTGTTTATTCATGTGTCTCCGCTTCTTGTCAGTGCCAGTTTAGTTTATTTTCAACGTCGTGTCTTTCTTTTTTACTAACACACACACACACACACACACACCACACACACACACACACACACACACACACACACACACACACACACACATACACATACAACATACACAAACACACAAACACACACACGTACTTTGTGTAAGTTCTTCCTCGTCAATTTGTTGGGGAGGCAGTTCGGGCGGGCGGAATGGCGGGTTGTTGTGTTGTGTCCTATGGAAAGTTGCCTCGAAAAAATATCGCTCTTCGGAACAGATCCAACAGGGTGAAGGAATAGGAGGAAGTTGTAGCCGCGACAGAAGCCCAGGAGCAGGATCGAGTGTTCCTCTTGAAGAAGGAATACAATCATTTATCTGTGTTTTGTTGCCGTGTTTAAATTACTCTGTTAGAAGAAAATAAATAACTTACTTTTGTAGAGCGCAGGTGTGTATAAAATTAGGCTCTTATTTTTACTACAGTCCCTTCCTTCATCCGCTTCACTTTTTATGTGTCGTGTGAACTGAGTCAAGAATGTGAGGAGAGTTTGGATTTAAGTGCATTCTCGAGGCTCCTGTAAGTTTTAAGTGCATACTGGTGGTGGACCTGAGAACTCTTTATTAAATTTGAATATGCAAATCGAGGCTTGTTATTTCTTCCGAAGCTCCTCGCTAAATTCTCAAGGAAATGTGTTTTACGGCGACGCAGCCAGGAAGATGGAGGGGCTTGAAGAGGCATGTCAGACAAAGGGCGACACAGAGTGGTGGTGGTACTTTGGCCTCACAACACGTCTCCAACAAATGAAGAGGCGCTGCTTTCTTGCTGTCACAAGGAAACCACAAACGCCATCTCTGGACAGCGATCATTATCATCACCCACGTTAGTGTTAGGAAGCAGAAGTTAGCGATCATATAATGTAGTCTCTCTCATGACGCTCTTAATGTTCAACAATCAACATGTATTCCTCTGTCTGTAAAAAGAAAGAGAACTTACACAAACTAGACTCCATTTACTGCAAATGGGCTCGTGGGAGAATAGAGACTTAACCAAGACGAGACTGTAAGGGGGACTTTTAGGGAAGAAGGAACAGGAAACGCGTCTTTACGGACTCCTTCCCTTATATATCTACTCCTCCTCCCCGTATGG
>JAPQNM010001427.1:117500-120000 GCA_029783475.1 Metacarcinus magister | reverse complement strand
AATATTCGGTAAACCTGGAAGGCATTTCACGAAGATTAAGCAAGATTTATGGGAGTAGTGTGATGTATAGTGTAACCTGAGACAAGGTGGAAGGAAGGACGTCCGAGTTAAGAGTTGAGAGAGAAGGGGAAAGACTGTAGAGGAGAGAGAGAAACAGACAGACAGTCAAATACAGCCAGAAAGGACAGACAGACAGACAGTTAAACAGACACTTAATAAACAACTTTCCTGTTTATTAAGACCAACTAAGTTTAAAGTAGCAGAAACTTCCTTCCTTCCAACTCATTAGAACTGTTTACCACACGATGCTAGTAACTGATGCCAAACCAAACCTCGCTCCGTTTTCTCTCGAGCTGCGGTGGGTGTAATTAAAGTGGATACATCAGTGCTTTACCTGCGTCCACTCGCCAGGTGTGGTTGTGGTAGGTAAGGACTGTGGCGGGAAGCAGTTTTATGTTTTAACACTCTTGAATTGTATATAATTGGCTTTTTATTGATGTTACTGTGCGGTTTGATTTTTTTTCTTCCTTGTTATGTGGTTGTTGGTTTTTTTTTGTGTGTGTGTGTGTGTGATCTGTTTGTAGTGAGAGGAATGTGTGTGTGTGTGTGTGTGTGTGTGTGTGTGGGTGGGTGTGGGTGTGGGTGTGTGTGTGTGTGTGGATGCAAGGGGGTTGATTAGCTGTCATTAACATCTACAAACAACTTTTATTTCCACAGCACTTCCTCTTCTTACTCATCTTTAATCTTGCAACATTTTTTTTCTCCCTTGTTCTTGGTATATATTCTTATTTATATATTCTCACATACCACTTTCATTATACACTCACATACCCCATCAAACCCCACCACCTCATACACATCATACCCCCCCCCCTTCCCCTCCACACACATGGGCTGCAGGATCCATGA
Source organism: Metacarcinus magister (assembly GCA_029783475.1). NCBI lineage: Eukaryota > Metazoa > Arthropoda > Malacostraca > Decapoda > Cancridae > Metacarcinus > Metacarcinus magister. The sequence continues at coordinate 119,091 of JAPQNM010001427.1, read as the reverse complement.
GCATTGCGTTCCGGTAATAATATTGTCGGTGGAGTTTGATCTGACGAAGTGGGTGATGGAGGATGGGCTGGGTTTTATTATCCTGGGGTCATTATTGTTGTTCAGTCATTCAGTAATTTTATTTATTTATTTATTTATTTTTTTTTCTTATCTATTTTAATGTATCTAATTGTTTCTATTTCTTTTATTTCTTTGTTCAATTATATTTCAATGGTGTTCGGTGGTATTTTTTTTTCTATTTTTTTTTTTTCTTTTCCAGCCATTTTACTTTTATCTGACGAGAGTTCATATATATATATTTTTTTTTTTCTCTTTGTTTTGTTTGTTTGTTTGTTTGTTTCCTGGAGTCTTTTGTTTATACTAGCACGTCATATTTTTTATTATTTTATTTTCAACCGCGTTTCCACATTCTATATTGTCATTATTTTTCTGTTATTATTTTACTTCTTCAATTATTCTCTGTTTTTTCTTTATTACCACGATCTTTATCATCACGATTTACGTTATCTTCCTCCCGTTCATCTAATAACTGTATATCATTTGTTTCTTCCTATATTCTGCTCTTCCATATTGTTCCTATCATTTTTTTATGTATTTCTTTCTACTGTTCCTCATTTCCTCCTTCATCACTCTTTACAACCTTCACTGAATAATAAGTAATAAATATTAATGATAAAAATAAATATTAATGATAAAAATAAATATTAATGATAAAAATAAATATTAATGATAAAAATAAATAATAATGATAAAAATAAAAATAATGATAAAAATAAATATTAATGATAAAAATAAATATATAATGATAAAAATAAAATTAATGATAAAAATAAATATTAATGATAAAAATAAATATTAATGATAAAAATAAATATAATGAATATAATGATAAATATTAATGATAAAAATAAATATAATGATAAAAATAAATATTAATGATAAAATAAATATTAATGATAAAAATAAATATTAATGATAAAAATAAATATTAATGATAAAAATAAATATAATGTAAATATAAAAATAAATATTGAATGATAAAAATAAAAATTAATGATAAAAATAAGTATTAATGATAAAAATAAATATTAATGATAAAAATAAATATTTATGATAAAAATAAATATTAATGATAAAAATAAATATTAATGATAAAACTAAATAATAATGATAAAAATATATATTAATGATAAAAATAAATAATAATGATAAAAATAAATAATAATGATAAAATAAATATTAATGATAAAAATAAATATTAATGATAGAAATAAATATTGATGATAAAAATAAATATTGATGATAAAAATAAATATTAAAGATAAAAATAATTATTAATGATAAAAAATAAATAATAATGATACAAAATAAATATTAATGATTAAAATAAATATTAATGATAAAAATAAATAGTAATGATAAAAATAAATATTAATGATAGAAATAAATATTAATGATAAAAATAAATATTTATGATAAAAATAAATATTAATGATAAAAATAAATATTAATGATATAAATAAATATTGAATGATAAAAATAAATATTAATGATAAAAATATATATTAATGATAAAAATAAATATTAATGA
>JAPQNM010001427.1:87500-112500 GCA_029783475.1 Metacarcinus magister | reverse complement strand
TTATTAGTACTAGTGAAAATATTCATAATGACAGTAGTAGATTTTAATCAGGTCTATCAGATGCTGCAATGATATTTCCAATATCTCTAATAGCTTTCGAAAAAAATGAGGAGGAAATTCATGTTTTTATATAAATATTAAGTTTCATTTTACTGCGTAATTATTAGTCATAGAACAAATATTAATAATGACAGTTGTACAGTTTAATTAGGTGTATCAGATGCTGCAATGATATTTCCAATATCTCTAATAGCTTTCGAGGAAATGAGGAGAAAATTTATGTTTATATAGAAATATTAAGTTTCATTTTACTGAGTAATTATTAGTCATAGAACAAATATTCATAATGACAGTTGTACAGTTTAATTAGGTGTATCAGATGCTGTAATGATATTTCCAATATCTCTAATAGCTTTCGAAAAAATTAGGAGGAAAGTCATGTTTTTATATAAATATAAAGTTTAATTTTACTGCGTAATTATTAGTCATAGAACAAATATTCATAATTACAGTTTTACAGTTTAATTAGGTCTATCAGATGCTGCAGTGATATTTCCAATATCTCTAATAGCTTTCGAGAAAATGAGGAGGAAAGTCATGTTTTTAAATAAATATTAAGTTTTCATTTTACTGAGTAATTATTAGTCATAGAACAAATATTCATAATATCAGTTGTACAGTTTAATTAGGTCTATCAGATGCTGCAATTATATTTCCAATATCTCTAATAGCTTTCGAGAAAATGACGAGGAAAATCATGTTTTTATATAAAAATAAGGTTTTATTTTACTGCGTAATTATTAGTCATAGAACAAATATTCATAATATCAGTTGTACAGTTGAATTAGTTGTATCAGATGATGCAATGATATTTCCAATATCTCTAATAGCTTTCGAGAAAACGAGGAAGAAAGTAATTTTAAAAAAAAGTAAAATTCAGTATTTATTAGTACTAGTGAAAATATTCATAATGACAGTAGTAGATTTTAATCAGGTCTATCAGATGCTGCAATGATATTTCCAATATCTCTAATAGCTTTCGAGAAAATGAGGAGGAAATTCATGTTTTTATAGAAATATTAAGTTTCATTTTACTGCGTAATTATTAGTCATAGAACAAATATTAATAATGACAGTTGTACAGTTTAATTAGGTGTATCAGATGCTGCAATGATATTTCCAATATCTCTAATAGCTTTCGAGGAAATGAGGAGAAAATTTATGTTTATATAGAAATATTAAGTTTCATTTTACTGAGTAATTATTAGTCATAGAACAAATATTCATAATGACAGTTGTACAGTTTAATTAGGTCTATCAGATGCTGTAATGATATTTCCAATATCTCTAATAGCTTTCGAAAAAATTAGGAGGAAAGTCATGTTTTTATATAAATATAAAGTTTAATTTTACTGCGTAATTATTAGTCATAGAACAAATATTCATAATTTCAGTTTTACAGTTTAATTAGGTCTATCAGATGCTGCAGTGATATTTCCAATATCTCTAATAGCTTTCGAGAAAATGAGGAGGAAAGTCATGTTTTTAAATAAATATTAAGTTTCATTTTACTGCGTAATTATTAGTCATAGAACAAATATTCATAATATCAGTTGTACAGTTTAATTAGGTCTATCAGATGCTGCAATTATATTTCCAATATCTCTAATAGCTTTCGAGAAAATGACGAGGAAAATCATGTTTTTATATAAAAATAAGGTTTTATTTTACTGCGTAATTATTAGTCATAGAACAAATATTCATAATATCAGTTGTACAGTTGAATTAGGTGTATCAGATGATGCAATGATATTTCCAATATCTCTAATAGCTTTCGAGAAAACGAGGAAGAAAGTAATTTAAAAAAAAGTAAAATTCAGTATTTATTAGTACTAGTGAAAATATTCATAATGACAGTAGTAGATTTTAATCAGGTCTATCAGATGCTGCAATGATATTTCCAATATCTCTAATAGCTTTCGAGAAAAAATGAGGAGGAAATTCATGTTTTTATATAAATATTAAGTTTCATTTTACTGCGTAATTATTAGTCATAGAACAAATATTAATAATGACAGTTGTACAGTTTAATTAGGTGTATCAGATGCTGCAATGATATTTCCAATATCTCTAATAGCTTTCGAGGAAATGAGGAGAAAATTTATGTTTATATAGAAATATTAAGTTTCATTTTACTGAGTAATTATTAGTCATAGAACAAATATTCATAATGACAGTTGTACAGTTTAATTAGATGTATCAGATGCTGTAATGATATTTCCAATATCTCTAATAGCTTTCGAGAAAATTAGGAGGAAAGTCATGTTTTTATATAAATATAAAGTTTAATTTTACTGCGTAATTATTAGTCATAGAACAAATATTCATAATTTCAGTTTTACAGTTTAATTAGGTCTATCAGATGCTGCAGTGATATTTCCAATATCTCTAATAGCTTTCGAGAAAATGAGGAGGAAAATCATGTTTTTAAATAAATATTAAGTTTCATTTTACTGCGTAATTATTAGTCATAGAACAAATATTCATAATATCAGTTGTACAGTTTAATTAGGTCTATCAGATGCTGCAATTATATTTCCAATATCTCTAATAGCTTTCGAGAAAATGACGAGGAAAATCATGTTTTTATATAAAAATAAGGTTTTATTTTACTGCGTAATTATTAGTCATAGAACAAATATTCATAATATCAGTTGTACAGTTGAATTAGTTGTATCAGATGATGCAATGATATTTCCAATATCTCTAATAGCTTTCGAGAAAACGAGGAAGAAAGTAATTTAAAAAAAAGTAAAATTCAGTATTTATTAGTACTAGTGAAAATATTCATAATGACAGTAGTAGATTTTAATCAGGTCTATCAGATGCTGCAATGATATTTCCAATATCTCTAATAGCTTTCGAGAAAATGAGGAGGAAATTCATGTTTTTATAGAAATATTAAGTTTCATTTTACTGCGTAATTATTAGTCATAGAACAAATATTAATAATGACAGTTGTACAGTTTAATTAGGTGTATCAGATGCTGCAATGATATTTCCAATATCTCTAATAGCTTTCGAGGAAATGAGGAGAAAATTTATGTTTATATAGAAATATTAAGTTTCATTTTACTGAGTAATTATTAGTCATAGAACAAATATTCATAATGACAGTTGTACAGTTTAATTAGGTCTATCAGATGCTGTAATGATATTTCCAATATCTCTAATAGCTTTCGAGAAAATTAGGAGGAAAGTCATGTTTTATATAAATATAAAGTTTAATTTTACTGCGTAATTATTAGTCATAGAACAAATATTCATAATTTCAGTTTTACAGTTTAATTAGGTCTATCAGATGCTGCAGTGATATTTCCAATATCTCTAATAGCTTTCGAGAAAATGAGGAGGAAAGTCATGTTTTTAAATAAATATTAAGTTTCATTTTACTGCGTAATTATTAGTCATAGAAACAAATATTCATAATATCAGTTGTACAGTTTAATTAGGTCTATCAGATGCTGCAATTATATTTCCAATATCTCTAATAGCTTTCGAGAAAATGACGAGGAAAATCATGTTTTTATATAAAAATAAGGTTTTATTTTACTGCGTAATTATTAGTCATAGAACAAATATTCATAATATCAGTTGTACAGTTGAATTAGTTGTATCAGATGATGCAATGATATTTCCAATATCTCTAATAGCTTTCGAGAAAACGAGGAAGAAAGTAATTTTAAAAAAAGTAAAATTCAGTATTTATTAGTACTAGTGAAAATATTCATAATGACAGTAGTAGATTTTAATCAGGTCTATCAGATGCTGCAATGATATTTCCAATATCTCTAATAGCTTTCGAAAAAATGAGGAGGAAATTCATGTTTTTATAAAAATATTAAGTTTCATTTTACTGCGTAATTATTAGTCATAGAACAAATATTAATAATGAGCAGTTGTACAGTTTAATTAGGTGTATCAGATGCTGCAATGATATTTCCAATATCTCTAATAGCTTTCGAGGAAATGAGGAGAAAATTTATGTTTATATAGAAATATTAAGTTTCATTTTACTGAGTAATTATTAGTCATAGAACAAATATTCATAATGACAGTTGTACAGTTTAATTAGGTCTATCAGATGCTGTAATGATATTTCCAATATCTCTAATAGCTTTCGAAAAAATTAGGAGGAAAGTCATGTTTTTATATAAATATAAAGTTTAATTTTACTGCGTAATTATTAGTCATAGAACAAATATTCATAATTTCAGTTTTACAGTTTAATTAAGTCTATCAGATGCTGCAGTGATATTTCCAATATCTCTAATAGCTTTCGAGAAAATGAGGAGGAAATTCATGTTTTTAAATAAATATTAAGTTTCATTTTACTGCGTAATTATTAGTCATAGAAAAAATATTCATAATATCAGTTGTACAGTTTAATTAGGTCTATCAGATGCTGCAATTATATTTCCAATGTCTCCAATAGCTTTCAAGAAAATGACGAGGAAAATCATGTTTATATATAAAAATAAGGTTTTATTTTACTGCGTAATTATTAGTCATAGAACAAATATTCATAATATCAGTTGTAAAGTTGAATTAGTTGTATCAGATGATGCAATGATATTTCCAATATCTCTAATAGCTTTCGAGAAAACGAGGAAGAAAATAATTTTAAAAAAAGTAAAATTCAGTATTTATTAGTACTAGTGAAAATATTCATAATGACAGTAGTAGATTTTAATCAGGTCTATCAGATGCTGCAATGATATTTCCAATATCTCTAATAGCTTTCGAAAAAAATGAGGAGGAAATTCATGTTTTTATATAAATATTAAGTTTCATTTTACTGCGTAATTATTAGTCATAGAACAAATATTAATAATGAGCAGTTGTACAGTTTAATTAGAGTTTATCAGATGCTGCAATGATATTTCCAATATCTCTAATAGCTTTCGAGAAAATGAGGAGGAAAGTCATGTTTTTAAATAAATATTAAGTTTCATTTTACTGAGTAATATTAGTCATAGAACAAATATTCATAATATCAGTTGTACAGTTTAATTAGGTCTATCAGATGCTGTAATTATATTTCCAATATCTCTAATAGCTTTCGAGAAAATGACGAGGAAAATCATGTTTTTATATAAAAATAAGGTTTTATTTTACTGCGTAATTATTAGTCATAGAACAAATATTCATAATATCAGTTGTACAGTTGAATTAGTTGTATCAGATGATGCAATGATATTTCCAATATCTCTAATAGCTTTAGAGAAAACGAGGAAGAAAGTAATTTTTAAAAAAGTAAAATTCAGTATTTATTAGTACTAGTGAAAATATTCATAATGACAGTAGTAGATTTTAATCAGGTCTATCAGATGCTGCAATGATATTTCCAATATCTCTAATAGCTTTCGAGAAAATGAGGAGGAAATTCATGTTTTTATAGAAATATTAAGTTTCATTTTACTGCGTAATTATTAGTCATAGAACAAATATTAATAATGACAGTTGTACAGTTTAATTAGGTGTATCAGATGCTGCAATGATATTTCCAATATCTCTAATAGCTTTCGAGGAAATGAGGAGAAAATTTATGTTTATATAGAAATATTAAGTTTCATTTTACTGAGTAATTATTAGTCATAGAACAAATATTCATAATGACAGTTGTACAGTTTAATTAGGTCTATCAGATGCTGTAATGATATTTCCAATATCTCTAATAGCTTTCGAGAAAAATTAGGAGGAAAGTCATGTTTTTATATAAATATAAAGTTTAATTTTACTGCGTAATTATTAGTCATAGAACAAATATTCATAATTTCAGTTTTACAGTTTAATTAAGTCTATCAGATGCTGCAGTGATATTTCCAATATCTCTAATAGCTTTCGAGAAAATGAGGAGGAAAATCATGTTTTTAAATAAATATTAAGTTTCATTTTACTGAGTAATTATTAGTCATAGAACAAATATTCATAATATCAGTTGTACAGTTTAATTAGGTCTATCAGATGCTGCAATTATATTTCCAATATCTCTAATAGCTTTCGAGAAAATGACGAGGAAAATCATGTTTTTATATAAAAATAAGGTTTTATTTTACTGCATAATTATTAGTCATAGAACAAATATTCATAATATCAGTTGTACAGTTGAATTAGTTGTATCAGATGATGCAATGATATTTCCAATATCTCTAATAGCTTTCGAGAAAACGAGGAAGAAAGTAATTTAAAAAAAAGTAAAATTCAGTATTTATTAGTACTAGTGAAAATATTCATAATGACAGTAGTAGATTTTAATCAGGTCTATCAGATGCTGCAATGATATTTCCAATATCTCTAATAGCTTTCGAAAAAAATGAGGAGGAAATTCATGTTTTTATAAAAATATTAAGTTTCATTTTACTGCGTAATTATTAGTCATAGAACAAATATTAATAATGAGCGTTGTACAGTTTAATTAGGTGTATCAGATGCTGCAATGATATTTCCAATATCTCTAATAGCTTTCGAGGAAATGAGGAGAAAATTTATGTTTATATAGAAATATTAAGTTTCATTTTACTGAGTAATTATTAGTCATAGAACAAATATTCATAATGACAGTTGTACAGTTTAATTAGATGTATCAGATGCTGTAATGATATTTCCAATATCTCTTATAGCTTTCGAAAAAATTAGGAGGAAAGTCATGTTTTTATATAAATATAAAGTTTAATTTTACTGCGTAATTATTAGTCATAGAACAAATATTCATAAATTAAGTTTTACAGTTTAATTAAGTCTATCAGATGCTGCAGTGATATTTCCAATATCTCTAATAGCTTTCGAGAAAATGAGGAGGAAAGTCATGTTTTTAAATAAATATTAAGTTTCATTTTACTGAGTAATTGTTAGTCATAGAACAAATATTCATAATATCAATTGTACAGTTTAATTAGGTCTATCAGATGCTGCAATTATATTTCCAATATCTCTAATAGCTTTCGAGAAAATGACGAGGAAAATCATGTTTTTATATAAAAATAAGGTTTTATTTTACTGCGTAATTATTAGTCATAGAACAAATATTCATAATATCAGTTGTACAGTTGAATTAGTTGTATCAGATGATGCAATGATATTTCCAATATCTCTAATAGCTTTAGAGAAAACGAGGAAGAAAGTAATTTAAAAAAAAGTAAAATTCAGTATTTATTAGTACTAGTGAAAATATTCATAATGACAGTAGTAGATTTTAATCAGGTCTATCAGATGCTGCAATGATATTTCCAATATCTCTAATAGCTTTCGAGAAAATGAGGAGGAAATTCATGTTTTTATAGAAATATTAAGTTTCATTTTACTGCGTAATTATTAGTCATAGAACAAATATTAATAATGACAGTTGTACAGTTTAATTAGGTGTATCAGATGCTGCAATGATATTTCCAATATCTCTAATAGCTTTCGAGGAAATGAGGAGAAAATTTATGTTTATATAGAAATATTAAGTTTCATTTTACTGAGTAATTATTAGTCATAGAACAAATATTCATAATGACAGTTGTACAGTTTAATTAGGTCTATCAGATTCTGTAATGATATTTCCAATATCTCTAATAGCTTTCGAAAAAATTAGGAGGAAAGTCATGTTTTTATATAAATATAAAGTTTAATTTTACTGCGTAATTATTAGTCATAGAACAAATATTCATAATTTCAGTTTTACAGTTTAATTAAGTCTATCAGATGCTGCAGTGATATTACCAATATCTCTAATAGCTTTCGAGAAAATGAGGAAGAAAGTCATGTTTTTAAATAAATATTAAGTTTCATTTTACTACGTAATTAATAGTCATAGAAAAAATATTCATAATATCAGTTGTACAGTTTAATTAGGTCTATCAGATGCTGCAATTATATTTCCAATATCTCTAATAGCTTTCGAGAAAATGACGAGGAAAATCATGTTTTTATATAAAAATAAGGTTTTATTTTACTGCATAATTATTAGTCATAGAACAAATATTCATAATATCAGTTGTACAGTTGAATTAGTTGTATCAGATGATGCAATGATATTTCCAATATCTCTAATAGCTTTCGAGAAAACGAGGAAGAAAGTAATTTTAAAAGAAGTAAAATTCAGTATTTATTAGTACTAGTGAAAATATTCATAATGACAGTAGTAGATTTTAATCAGGTCTATCAGATGCTGCAATGATATTTCCAATATCTCTAATAGCTTTCGAGAAAATGAGGAGGAAATTCATGTTTTTATAGAAATATTAAGTTTCATTTTACTGCGTAATTATTAGTCATAGAACAAATATTAATAATGACAGTTGTACAGTTTAATTAGGTGTATCAGATGCTGCAATGATATTTCCAATATCTCTAATAGCTTTCGAGGAAATGAGGAGAAAATTTATGTTTATATAGAAATATTAAGTTTCATTTTACTGAGTAATTATTAGTCAATAAACAAATATTCATAATGACAGTTGTACAGTTTAATTAGGTCTATCAGATGCTGTAATGATATATCCAATATCTCTAATAGCTTTCGAAAAAATTAGGAGGAAAGTCATGTTTTTATATAAATATAAAGTTTAATTTTACTGCGTAATTATTAGTCATAGAACAAATATTCATAATTTCAGTTTTACAGTTTAATTAAGTCTATCAGATGCTGCAGTGATATTTCCAATATCTCTAATACCTTTCGAGAAAATGAGGAGGAAAGTCATGTTTTTAAATAAATATTATGTTTCATTTTACTGAGTAATTGTTAGTCATAGAACAAATATTCATAATATCAATTGTAAAGTTTAATTAGGTCTATCAGATGCTGCAATTATATTTCCAATATCTCTAATAGCTTTCGAGAAAATGACGAGGAAAATCATGTTTTTATATAAAAATAAGGTTTTATTTTACTGCATAATTATTAGTCATAGAACAAATATTCATAATATCAGTTGTACAGTTGAATTAGTTGTATCAGATGATTCAATGATATTTCCAATATCTCTAATAGCTTTCGAGAAAACGAGGAAGAAAGTAATTTTAAAAGAAGTAAAATTCAGTATTTATTAGTACTAGTGAAAATATTCATAATGACAGTAGTAGATTTTAATCAGGTCTATCAGATGCTGCAATGATATTTCCAATATCTCTAATAGCTTTCGAAAAAATGAGGAGGAAATTCATGTTTTTATATAAATATTAAGTTTCATTTTACTGCGTAATTATTAGTCATAGAACAAATATTAATAATGAGCGTTGTACAGTTTAATTAGGTGTATCAGATGCTGCAATGATATTTCCAATATCTCTAATAGCTTTCGAGGAAATGAGGAGAAAATTTATGTTTATATAGAAATATTAAGTTTCATTTTACTGAGTAATTATTAGTCATAGAACAAATATTCATAATGACAGTTGTACAGTTTAATTAGATGTATCAGATGCTGTAATGATATTTCCAATAACTCTTATAGCTTTCGAAAAATTAGGAGGAAAGTCATATTTTTATATAAATATAAAGTTTAATTTTACTGCGTAATTATTAGTCATAGAACAAATATTCATAAATTAAGTTTTACAGTTTAATTAAGTCTATCAGATGCTGCAGTGATATTTCCAATATCTCTAATAGCTTTCGAGAAAATGAGGAGGAAAGTCATGTTTTTAAATAAATATTAAGTTTCATTTTACTGAGTAATTGTTAGTCATAGAACAAATATTCATAATATCAATTGTACAGTTTAATTAGGTCTATCAGATGCTGCAATTATATTTCCAATATCTCTAATAGCTTTCGAGAAAATGACGAGGAAAATCATGTTTTTATATAAAAATAAGGTTTTATTTTACTGCGTAATTATTAGTCATAGAACAAATATTCATAATATCAGTTGTACAGTTGAATTAGTTGTATCAGATGATTCAATGATATTTCCAATATCTCTAATAGCTTTAGAGAAAACGAGGAAGAAAGTAATTTTTAAAAAAGTAAAATTCAGTATTTATTAGTACTAGTGAAAATATTCATAATGACAGTAGTAGATTTTAATCAGGTCTATCAGATGCTGCAATGATATTTCCAATATCTCTAATAGCTTTCGAGAAAATGAGGAGAAAATTCATGTTTTTATAGAAATATTAAGTTTCATTTTACTGCGTAATTATTAGTCATAGAACAAATATTAATAATGACAGTTGTACAGTTTAATTAGGTGTATCAGATGCTGCAATGATATTTCCAATATCTCTAATAGCTTTCGAGGAAATGAGGAGAAAATTTATGTTTATATAGAAATATTAAGTTTCATTTTACTGAGTAATTATTAGTCATAGAACAAATATTCATAATGACAGTTGTACAGTTTAATTAGGTCTATCAGATGCTGTAATGATATTTCCAATATCTCTAATAGCTTTCGAAAAAATTAGGAGGAAAGTCATGTTTTTATATAAATATAAAGTTTAATTTTACTGCGTAATTATTAGTCATAGAACAAATATTCATAATTTCAGTTTTACAGTTTAATTAAGTCTATCAGATGCTGCAGTGATATTTCCAATATCTCTAATAGCTTTCGAGAAAATGAGGAAGAAAGTCATGTTTTTAAATAAATATTAAGTTTCATTTTACTACGTAATTATTAGTCATAGAAAAAATATTCATAATATCAGTTGTACAGTTTAATTAGGTCTATCAGATGCTGCAATTATATTTCCAATATCTCTAATAGCTTTCGAGAAAATGACGAGGAAACTCATGTTTTTATATAAAAATACGGTTTTATTTTACTGCGTAATTATTAGTCATAGAACAAATATTCATAATATCAGTTGTAAAGTTGAATTAGTTGTATCAGATGATGCAATGATATTTCCAATATCTCTAATAGCTTTCGAAAAAACTGAGGAGGAAATTCATGTTTTTATATAAATATTAAGTTTCATTTTACTTCGTAATTATTATTCATAGAACAAATATTAATAATGACAGTTGTACAGTTTAATTAGGTGTATCAGATGCTGCAATGATATTTCCAATATCTCTAATAGCTTTCGAGAAAATGAGGAGAAAATTTATGTTTATATAGAAATATTAAGTTTCATTTTACTGAGTAATTATTAGTCATAGAACAAATATTCATAATGACAGTTGTACAGTTTAATTAGATGTATCAGATGCTGCAATGATATTTCCAATATCTCTAATAGCTTTCGAAAAAAAAAGGAGGAAAAGTCATGTTTTTATATAAATATAAAGTTTAATTTTACTGCGTAATTATTAGTCATAGAACAAATATTCATAATTTCAGTTTTACAGTTTAATTAAGTCTATCAGATGCTGCAGTGATATTTCCAATATCTCTAATAGCTTTCGAGAAAATGAGGAGGAAAGTCATGTTTTTAAATAAATATTAAGTTTCATTTTACTGCGTAATTATTAGTCATAGAACAAATATTCATAATATCAGTTGTACAGTTTAATTAGGTCTATTGGATGCTGCAATTATATTTCCAATATCTCTAATAGCTTTCGAGAAAATGACGAGGAAAATCATGTTTTTATATAAAAATACGGTTTTATTTTACTGCGTAATTATTAGTCATAGAACAAATATTCATAATATCATTTGTAAAGTTGAATTAGTTGTATCAGATGATGCAATGATATTTCCAATATCTCTAATAGCTTTCGAGAAAACGAGGAAGAAAGTAATTTAAAAAAAAGTAAAATTCAGTATTTATTAGTACTAGTGAAAATATTCATAATGACAGTAGTAGATTTTAATCAGGTCTATCAGATGCTGCAATGATATTTCCAATATCTCTAATAGCTTTCGAGAAAATGAGGAGGAATGTCATGTTTTTATATAAATATTAAGTTTCATTTTACTGAGTAATTATTAGTCATAGAAAAAATATTCATAATGTCAGTTTTACAGTGTAATTAGGTCTATCAGATGCTGCAATGTTATTTCCAATATTTCTAATAGCTTTCGAGAAAATTAGGAGGAAAGTCATGTTTTTAAATAAATATTAAGTTTAATTTTACTGCGTAATTATTAGTCATAGAACAAATATTCATAATATCAGTTTTACAGTTTAATTAGGTGTATCAGAATCTGCAATGATATTTCCAATACCTATAATAGCTTTCGGGAAAATGAGGAGGAAAGTCATGTTTTTATATAAATATTAAGTTCATTTTACTGCGTAATTATTAGTCATAGAACAAATATTCATAATGACAGTTGTACAGTTTAATTAGGTCTATCAGATGCTGCAATGATATTTCCAATATCTCTAATAGCTTTCGGGAAAATGCGGAGGAAAGTCACGTTTTTATATAAATATTAAGTTTCATTTTACTGCGTAATTATTAATCATAAAACAAATATTCATAATGACAGTTGTACAGTTTAATTAGGTGTATCAGATGCTGCAATGATATTTCCAATATTTCCACTATTTTCAATATCCAATATCTAATGCTAGCTAGAAGAGCCCGTCGCTGACGGCCGACGGAGCGACGGTTATATATTGCTGCCGGTGGTGTTGCCAAACCGCAGTTATCGTACCGTAAAATTATCTATTAAATATCACATAAATACTAATAAGAACGGTAATTCTGATACATAAGACAATAGAAATTTGTAAATAATGATAAAAGTTGTTACACTGGCCTATACATCATATGTATATGCATGGGAATGATCTAAAGATCTTGGCACAGACGTCGTGCCGCAAACACAGGAGAGGGAGACGCTGCTGGCACATACGGTGTGCCGCAAGAACTGAATTGGTTAATGATAAAAATAAATATCAATGATAAAAATAAATATTGCATGATAAAAATAAATATTAATGATAAAAATAAATATTAATGATAAGAATAAATATTAATGAAAAAAATAAATATTAATGATAAAAATAAATATTTTTGATAAAAATAAATATTAATGATAGAAATAAATATTAATGATTAAATAAATATTTATGATGCAAATAAATATTAATGATAAAAATAAATATTAATGATAAAAATAAATATTAATGATAAAAATAAATATTGAATGATAAAAATAAATATTAATGGTAAAAATAAATATTAATGATAACAATAAATATTAATGATAAAAATAAATATTAATGATAAAAATAAATATTAATGATAAAAATAAATATTAATGATAGAAATAAATATTAATGATAAAAATAAATATTAATGATAAAAATAAATATTAATGATAAAAATAAATATTAATGATAAAAATAAATATTAATGATAAAAATAAATATTAATGATAAAAATAAATATTAATGATAAAAATAAATATTAATGATAATAATAAATATTAATGATAAAAATAAATATTAATGATAAAAATAAATATTAATGATAAAAATAAATATTAATGGTAAAAATAAATATTAATGATAAAAATAAATATTAATGATAAAAATAAATATTAATGATAAAAATAAATATTAATGATAAAAATAGATATTAATGATAGAAATAAATATTAATGATAAAAATAAATATTAATGATAAAAATAAATATTAATGATAAAAATAAATATTAATGATAAAAATAAATATTAATGATAAAAATAAATATTCATGATAAAAATAAATATTAATGATAAAAATAAATATTAATGATAAAAATAAATATTAATGATAAAAATAAATAATAATGATAAAAATAAATAATAATGATAAAAATAAATAATAATGATAAAAAATAAATAATAATGATAAAAATAAATAATAATGATAAAAATAAATAATAAGGATAAAAATAAATAATAATGATATAAATAAATATTAATGATGGAAATAAATATTAATGATAAAAATAAATATTTATGATAAAAATAAATATTAATGATAAAAATAAATATTAATGATGAAAATAAATAATAATGATAAAAATAAATATTAATGATGCAAATAAATATTAATGATAAAAATAAATATTAATGATAAAAATAAATATTAATGATAAAAATAAATATTAATGATAAAAATAAATATTAATGATAAAAATAAATATTGGCGCTAATTGGTCTACTGAAGACTACTTAAGAAGGAAGACACAGAGGAGGAGGAGGAGGAGGAGGAGGAGGAGGAGGAGGAGGAGGAGGAGGATGAGGAGGAGGAGGTGGAGAATATTATGATTTTGCTGTAGGAGTTTGGAGAGAGGGAGAGAGAGAGAGAGAGCGCGATAGAGATAGAGAGATAAATAGAGAGAATAAATAGTTTTAGGCGTATCACACATGCGTATATAGTGTTTAATATTATAGTAATGATTAAACTGAGTCCAGATTCGTGTTCAGTTTGAATGAAAACCTTTAGGTACAAATTTTCATGAAATTCTGAGGTGTGGAAATTTTTCACGAAATTTTCAAGGGTGTCACCTAAGATTTTTTTCATGAATTCATGTTTTTCAAAATAACTCGAAAAGTATGAGGTTTACTTAGAAAACATACTTAATAGTAAATATAGAGCAGGAGACGCCCGTTCCTTTGAGCTTTACTAAAATGTAATTGGAATGTAAGTAATGGAGATATTGATATATTTGTATTTTTCACGAAACTTCTACTTAATTACATTTTTCTCCTAAACCAAAAGAGTAATTTACAAACGGATGACACCATCAGATAGAACTTGTCAAGCTGAACACTTTTGTTTCTATATATATTTGTTGTAGGACTAATACTTTACTTGTAAAATGACTAAACTATTTTGGACTCAAATTCTGGAGGAAATCTTCGGGCCAAAAATTTCACGAATCCATTTTCATCACAAATCCACGAAAACTTATATTGAAGTTAAAGGTTTTGAAATTAATAATAATACATGTTAAGGAAGTGTTGCTGTTGGAGTAAATAAATATTAATAATTATAATAATATATATTAATGATAAAAATAAATATTAATGATAAAAATAAATATTAATGATAAAAATAAATATTAATGATAAAAATTAATAATAATGATAAAAATAAATATTAATGATAAAAATAAATTATAATGATAAAAATAAATATTAATGATAAAAATAAATATTAATGATAAAAATAAATAATAATGATAAAAATAAATATTATTTTTTCCTAACATATCTCCATCGGTTTCCTGCGTTTTTTTTCCTACCATCAATTCTTTCTTTCTTCTTTTTTTTGTTGCGTTCATGACTACTAAACCTTCTCTATCTCTATATTTGTATTCCTTCTTTTAATTTGTTTCATATATTTTGTATTCTGCTTCTCTCTTTTAACCAGTGTTCTATATCCTCCTCCTCCTCCTCCTCCTCCTCCTACCTACCTCCTCCCCCTCCCCCTCCTCGTCCCTCTGTCCTTGCCTTCCCCCTTCGCTCCCTCGTCACTGTTCCGTCTTGAAGGTATCCACCAATACGGACGTAGCCAGACCAATCCAATTTTCTACCTCGGGGATTAGACCTTCTGAGGATCTCTTTTTATTTTCTTTTTTTCGTCTTTTTTTGTCAATATTTCCGTGAAGACAATTTGGTGATAGAACAGAGAGAGAGAGAGAGAGAGAGAGAGAGAGAGAGAGAGAGAGAGAGAGAGAGAGAGAGAGAGAGAGAGAGAGAGAGAGAGAGAGAGAGAGAGAGAGAGAGAGAGAGAGAGAGAGAGAGAGAGAGAGAGAGAGAGAGAGAGAGAGAGAGAGAGAGAGAGAGAGAGAGAGAGAGAGAGAGAGAGAGAGAGAGGAGAGAGAGAGAGAGAGAGAGAGGAGAGAGAGAGAGAGAGAGAGAGAGAGAGAGAGAGAGAGAGAGAGAGAGAGAGAGAGAGAGAGAGAGAGAGAGAGAGAGAGAGAGAGAGAGGAGAGAGAGAGAGAGAGAGAGAGAGAGAGAGAGAGAGAGAGAGAGAGAGAGAGAGAGAGAGAGAGAGAGAGAGAGAGAGAGAGAGAGAGAGGAGAGAGAGAGAGAGAGAGAGAGAGAGAGAGAGAGAGAGAGAGAGAGAGAGAGAGAGAGAGGAGAGAGAGAGAGAGAGAGAGAGAGAGAGAGAGAGAGAGAGAGAGAGAGAGAGAGAGAGAGAGAGAGAGAGAGAGAGAGAGAGAGAGAGAGAGAGAGAGAGAGAGAGAGAGAGAGAGAGAGAGAGAACCGTATGAGGCAACTATCATAGAGTGTTATTAATTAAATGCACGTGACCAGATCCTTGCATGTGTGTGTGTGTGTGTGTGTGTGTGTGTGTGTGTGTGTGTGTGTGTGTGTGTGTGTGTGTGTGTGTGTGTTCATTCATCCGAAAATATAATTGAGAGGGACATTCTATTGACTGACGTATTATTATTATTATTATTATTATTATTATTGCGATCCCCATATCACCCTAACGTCAAACACACACACACACACACACACACACACACACACACACACACACACATGTACTCAACCAGTCGTGTAGATGAAACATACGGAACATCATATAACACCTCTTGTCTCAGGCACTTTAGTAGAAAACACAAACCTTCACTGTTCTTCCCAAATCTTCGTCACCCACAAGCTGTTCAAAACCTTCCTCCACATCCTCCACCGTCAAGCCAGAGCAGAAAAGTGATGAGCTTTTTTCAGATCACACTCATCATGATGGTACTTTTGCCACAAATTTTCTGGTCATCTGCGTTACGAGTTCCATCGAATATTGGATGGTTATCGGACTAGAAATGTGTGTATGGATGTGTGTGTGTGTTTGTTTATGTATGAGTTTGTGTTAGTGTGTATTGTTAGTGTATGTATTTGTTTGTGTGTGTGTGTGTGTGTATGTGTGTTTGTCTTTTGTGACTATTTACATGTTTTATGTGTGTTCATTTAGTGCTCTTCAATGGTATGATTTTGTATGCCATCCCATCGGAAATGCAACATAAATGACAATTCAACACCAATGACCCGTTCCAGTTATACCCGTGAATAAGTATTGTGTTGCTCTGGTTTCAAATAGTTCTAGAATAGTTTGTTTTTAGTATTAATAGCGGACGTCCTTTTTCCTTTTCTCAGAATTCTTCTCTTCCATCATCATTTATAGTTAAAATATAATAATAAAAAATTTGAAATACCCCCAAATAGAATAGAATAGAACAAATAAAATAGAAAGGTATAGATCTTAAAGCGAACCAACATCAAAGTAAACATGAGATCCAGGAAGCTAACCTAACTTTTGTACAATGCCCAAAATGTCGTGTTCGGGGGAGATTGCTTCCTTCCCCATTAAAAAAGCGATGGAACAACTCCTATCATCATCCTTGTTCTTGCAAGTTTCATTAATTGGAACACTCAGCCAGGAAGTGTCGTTCTTGTCTGAGAGTTCGTTCAGTCATCATAAAAGAAGTAAGTTCCTCAGGTCATGTAATATTCCTGTGAACGACATTGAGTCCTTCTTGGTTGTATCTCCCACAGCCTCCCATGCACACACGCTGCCAGAAACCTGAAGAAAAAACAGATCTCTATAGATGAAAGTCAGGCAGGAACAGATTAGAGAGTAGTAAGGACTCTTAACCACCTCACTTTCTCGCTCATTCTCTTCAACAAAAACAAAAGCGAAACCGTAGCAGAATGTAACTTAATATCCACGCCTGCAGCATAAGATCGACCAAGTAAATACATTTGAAGACTAAGAATGTTGAAACTATTATTATTCTTGATTCCCGACAAAGCAGATGTAGAATCAGATCATATCAAGTTGCTTTTCATCTGTAGTGGATGTGCACGAGAAGCTTTAGAATAACCGATAATAATGATGTATATATTAAATCAAGTGTAGGAAGACTGCCACACTGGGTAAAATCAGAATAAACTGTTTCAAAGCCAACGCCGGCGTCAGACATTGAACCGACGATGCAAACTGGTGTGCAGGCGACGCATCATTCACGGAGATAAAGTTTGATAACACTTCAGCGTCGATATTGCTTACTAGCCAATGGCGATCTACAAAATTGTACTACCCGGATGTTCCCGCGATGCCACAGCTAGAAATAGAGTTGTTGTCGTGATATTTCGGTGAAGGGAATAACTGGTAGAGCAAACTGTCAAATGGAAAAGTGAAAGGTTGTGGATATCTGTGACGGTACGAAAAGGCGATCAAAGGAAGCGTTCGACAGAGTGACATCAGTTGGAGTCAGGAAAGAAACTGTGAAATGCATCAGATAAAGTGTTCTCGTTGGAGCTTAAGCCTGTCTTTCAGTGCGTGGGTGAGTCATTATTTCTACCTTGTCTTTAAAGTGGAGCGGCAATCACCATAGAAAAAATAGAATTAAAAACGTAAATATTAGGCCATACAAAATAATGAGCCCAGACAAAGAAGGTAGATGGTTTGCCAAACTGTTTATCTGCCACTTATTCTCTTATTTCATCAAGCTATTCTTCATCTATCTGAAGCAATTAATCGAGCAAGCATGTTTTGTAGGTGACAGTTGAATTTAAAATGCAAATCAAAATGCAATGTTACGGGGCTTCTTATACGAAGAGATTGAAGTGTATTACTACGTACATTGTCTTCATCCTTTATTATCATAACAATATTGAAAAGAAGCATTAAAAACGAGACTTCAACCTCACGCACATAAGTAAAATTAACACGTTTTCTTAAAATGGCAATATGTTATTAATTCATTTAGATAATCATGTGCTGAATGATGACATTAATTTGGTACGATGAAAATAAAATATAATTTTGATTTTGCTTATATTATGGCCTGCCGTGAACATGTGTGTGTGTGTGTGTGTGTGTGTGTGTGTGTGTGTGTGTGTGTGTGTGTGTGTGTCTGTGTGTCTGTCTGTCTGTCTGTCTGTGTGTGTGTGTGTGTGTGTGTGTGTGTGTGTGTGTGTGTGTGTGTGTGTGTCTATATATATATATATATATATATATATATATATATATATATATATATATATATATATATATATATATTTGTGTGTAATCATGATATAGGTATTTATAGTAAAGGCCTGATGTAAAGATGTAGACAAAGGCCAAGGCAACTCACACAGCACTGTTACAGCTTCCTTCTTCATTCAATCAGTTATATAAAGGTGTCGTGACCAATGTGATGAATAATCCAGTGTAGGGCTGCTTCCTGAACTTTAATGTGTTCTCACGGAAGCCAAAGTGGATCGACAGACCAATTTAAAAAAAATTTCGACTTATATATTCTCTTAACACTCAGACATTAATGTTTATGCGGCTGCTATTTCAACTAATTCAAGGTTGGAAATTTAGCTTGACCTCTGGTATTCTGGGAATGTGAATTGCCTAAATTTCTTAATTATATACTTTTGCTCCATTTACCAATATAGATGTAATATCTCACATCTACATCCCAACACCTTGGTTCGGCGTTCTTATTTTCCTCCAGGAAATGCAGAACCACACTTGGACTCAAGGTGTTGCCATGGAGTGTGTGCAGCTCGAGGTAACTTTGGCAGCTACGTCCTTTGATTGCTGAAGGTGCAAGGCAAGTTTGGGGTTTTCGTTTCCAACCCTCGACGTGCTGGCGTGGTGAGTCGCACCTTTCACCGTCACGCTCCACTTTAATTTAAATGACTCCCGTCTCCTAAAGGTCCGTCATCAAGTGCTTTTTATCGTGTCTCAAGCTGAAGAACCGACTGCGTGGGATACATTTTGTGAGCGATAATGAGATGAGGAAAACCTTGCAGAAACCCAAATGGAATAGGAAATAAAAGTCTCGCTCCCAGGAGACTGAAACATTCACGCGCCAACCCTGATATTTTTACACTGGTAAAAGCAGGTGGGGTGACGCGCCAGGCGGGAGAAGGCATGACTGCGAACTTTTGTGTCAAGTTTGGATTGGCTGCATCAAGCCTTTGGTGAGACATAAAAGTGTTACCATGTGTTCTAGTGACAGGCAAGGTGGAAGCAAGTGTTTTTAAGGCAAAGGTGCTTCCGTCCAACCTTGAACTGCTTGAATATAACACACACACATACAGACACACACACACACATACATACATATATACATACATATATATATACACCCTTTCTCTGTCCCCTCCTTGCTTGCTTTTATCTTCTAACTTCTCTGGCATTGCACACTTTCCTCTCCTTTCAAGTGCATTTATCTCACGTGTGTCTTTTTGTTCCCTTCCTCCTTTTTCTCTCACGTTCTTTCTCATTCGCCCATCTGCTCCCATTCTTCAGCCCCTCGCGTAATTCTCCTCTCTTTTTTTTAGTGTGTTTGCGTGCGTGTGTTTTGAAAAAGTTGGAAGCTTTATCTTTTGTTTGTATTTTAAAACATTATTTATTTTCGTGCATTATTTATTTCATGTTTGGAAGAGTTTTATGCAGAGCTGTCAGTTTTGTGAATAGTTTGTCTCTCTGTCTGTCTGTCACACACTCTCTCTCTCTCTCTCTCTCTCTCTCTCTCTCTCTCTCTCTCTCTCTCTCTCTCGCTCTCTCGCTCTCTCTCTCTCTCTCTCTCTCTCTCTCTCTCTCTCTCTCTCTCTCTCTCTCTCTCTCTCTCTCTCTCTCTCTCTCTCTCTCTCTCTCTCTCTCTCTCTCTCTCTCTCTCTCTCTCTCTCTCTCAAGGAAACTTCGCACCCGAGTATTAATATTTCTTTTGTGTTACGTAAGTTTTCTTGGCCGGCCGCAGACAAACAGTCATGGAATGTACGATCTTCCCTCAGCCTTGCCATGGTTACACACACACACACACACACACACACACACACACACACACACACACACACACACACACACACACACACACACACACACACACACACACACACTCACACACTCACACACACACACACAGCACTTTTCACTCTTCACTCTTTCCCTCTGTTCCAGTTCACTCACTCACTGTCCACAAATGTTCACTTTCGAATATATGTATTTTTAAGAGCATACCTAGATGCCCAAAACTTTGCGCTGCACGGGAACATTGACGCGTTCCATAGGGTGAGGGGAAAGGGGAGAATGTGTCATCCAAGTGTATGCGGGAAGCGAAACTCACACCAAAAGTTCATTTCAACTCGAAGATGTTAAATTTCTTCAATGGATAAAGTTGGCTCCTGTGTGTGGGGAGAACCATGTACGGTGTCAGGCGGGGGCTCAGCCGAGATCGGTTTTCTATCCTCAGTTCTTTACCTAACGAGGAATAAGGCGGCGGCGGAGTGACCTGTCGAGGGGCGAAGTTTGTGTTATGCTCACGTCCGCTGCTCCGCTCAAGCTAAATCAAGACAAAGGATGGTGATGATGATGCGCCAGAGAAGCATACTTGGTCCTGATGTTCCTCTTCGGGATGCGGAGAACCTTTACATGGAGATTTTTCTCAATCACTATGTCAAAAGTTGATAGATGGATGGGTTGATAGCTATAAGTTCAGGTTTTGTTTGATACTGATATGTAACGTTACTTTCTGTAAAATATTATGCATTTGTACATGTTTATATATATATATATATATATATATATATATATATATATATATATATGTATGTATGTATATATGCAATCTACATGGTGAAGAATACCACTCATAACTTCATATTAGTCACATATAGGTTAGGTTAGGTTAGACGTTAGATGAGGTGAGTTAAGGTGAGGTGGCGACGCGAATCACAGCACGCAGGTATGGGCTGTACCACGCAGGTGAAGGAAGCCTGGTATTGGTCTCCATAACACTGCCCTCCTTACAGCCACAGGAAGTAGTAGTGCAGTGGGCAATGAAAATATCTTACCACCGTAAAAGAAACTGAAAGAATAAGTAAGTGAGGCGAGACTCGAAATGCGCAACAAGTCCACGGTTCCCCTTCCCTCCCCCTCCTCCTACTCCTCCCGCTAGCAGGAGCAGCCGGTTCTGTCGTTATCGACGTCGACAGCCACAGCGGCATCATTCGTCAGCCTCTCACAATCGTCCCCGGAGTGGTGCCGGCCAATACCTAATGGACTTTTCCACTCACTCTAAATTACAACGACTCGCTCACCTCCCCCGCCCCCTCCACACTCCCCTCCACTTCAGGAAGGAACCACCACCGCCAAAAACATCTTAAAGAGTCAATCACGGTAGAAAATTTATATAATGAGACTTTTGCCTGAATTCTTTCCGCTTTGATTTTTTTTTCCAAGGAATATCGTAGTTGTAACGTTAAAGGAGAATAAGTCGAAATATTCATTGCTTTATGACTGCTTTACTTGAGAATGTGCACGCCTTCCCTTGCACTTGACGTAAAGCTACTCACGCGCGCACACACACACACACACACACACACACACACACACACACACACACACACACACACACAGACACACACACAGACACAGACACAGACACACACACACACACACACACACACACACACACACACAGACACAGACACACACCATCGTCTTATCTATCACCATCATAATCCTTATCATCTTCATTATCATCATCATCATCTGGATTCTAGGCCAACCAGCGGATCCTCGCACCTGCTCGCACGGGCGCCTGGGCATTGCTTCCATTAGACAAACAAAGAGGCGCCATTATTCCCACACATTCGGGTTCATAATAAAGATAAGCTAGAGGTCCAGTGAGACTCGGTGAGGGTGCTGCGTCAGCGCCTCGCACAGGGTGGGGTGCGGGAATGAGGCAGTTTTTCCCCGATCGGTGATGTGAATGGAGCATTGGCGAGGGAGTTAGGGCGAGCGGTGCCTCGTAAGTGTCCTCGGCTGCTGGCGTCCCCCGCGTCCCTCACCCCGCAATGGCCGGCGTCCATCAAGGGCGTCACGGTGCTGCAGGGGAGCGTGGGCGTCCTGGCGAGGTGGGTGGAGTGGCCTGGCCAGCGGACAACGGTGGGCGGTAAGGGTCCATGGCACCCACCTCCACATGGTCATCCCTATTGCTGCAACAACACAACAATGAAACAAGATATTTTCATTGAGGCACATTTACACTGGCATTATTTTAGAGCAGAATTACTCATTACTGCCGCCCACTCGTGAGTCAGTCAGCCTATAATGTTGGAAATGGTGTTGACTTGTATTGGCGAGAAGTTCAGTTACGACGGGAAATATGACTGATATTTCGTTAAGCGTTGTGTGAGGTCTCACTACAAACTAGGACAGCAACATCAAATTATTGTATTAATTTTTCAAGTCAAGAAATATCAATATGATGAAAATTTCTCACAGGAATAATTGTTTTCCTAATGTTTGTATATTCTCCGATAGTTTTGGACGAGTCATATTACAACGCACCATAAGGTCACTGAAACATTCTTCTAGGAATCTATAATGAATAGATACGTGTCTGACTGAAATTATCCACATATAACTTGCATGTTTTTTTTGTTTTTTTGTTTTTTTATCTGCTACAGTCCACCTCACATCCGTCTCATTTGTAGTCTTTCTCATGATTATCAAAGAATGTAAATAAGATCGACAGGAAAACAAGATTCAGCAATTAAAGTTATAATTTCAGTTGTGAGAGTTATCAATAAGAAAAAATTGTTCGAGGATGGACTGTCAGCGTAATCTCACCTGATAAAAGTTTCCTCTAAAATATTCAAATCTCCTGGAAACTTATTCATATTCTTCCAGGCAACCAGGTGATCATCCTCTCCTTCAGCCGCTAAGTCATCCATCAAACTGTTCATCCACTCACTCAAACACTCATCCGTTTACACACAATGAACTTAAATTAAATGGTGAATACGTATTTATTTGGTCACGAGAACGTCACTGTATCTATACTTTATTTCCTCCTTCGCTGTCCTTTTGGAACTCATGAAAAATACAAGATATCCGCCAGGCAAGTCCAACTATCGAGGCTCCGAAACTAACCTAATACAAAAGTTCCAAATTTGTTTAAAAGGGAGTGCGAGGCTCAGAATGCTCTCAGACGGCGAGGGATTTTCCGACTCGCCGTGACCCAACCAGATGTTGCGTTGGTGGACAAAGTTAATCCACCCCTTTGTGTGTGGGGGGGGGAGGGTGTGTATGTATGTGTGTGTGTGTGTGTGTGTGTGTGTGTGTGGTGTATCCGTGCGTGTGTGTGTGTGTGTGTGTGTGTGTGTGTGTGTGTGTGTGTGTGTGTGTGTGTGTGTGTGTGTGTGTGTGTGTGTGTGTGTATGTGTGTGTTTGTGTATTTACCTCTCATAATGTAATTGATAAACTGTTGAATTTAATCTATAGTACATATATACATACAACTGAATTAAATTTGCAAAATAATCTTTATTTTCATAAATGGAAAGACAATCATGCAAGCAAGCTAACATGTATCTATATCTATGTATGTCTATTTGTATATGTATATTTAATTATAGATAAAAAAAATATACATAGGAGGATGGATATTTATTAATTAATTTCATTATTTACGTATTAATTAATTTATTCGATTTTTTTTTTATTTATTTATTTATTTATTAATTTTTTTATGTGGCTCTGCCTTTTTTCGTATGCCCAGTTATTACGTGTGTCACCTCAGCTTGTTGTCCCTCACTCTATCAAGCTATTGGATCACGTACCAAGTTCGTGCCCTTACCTAAACCTTACCCATACACGGCTTTTATCCATAAGGGTCTTACGTCATCTGTATATGTGTCTATATGTCTGTCTGTCTGTCTGTTCGTCTGTCTGTCTATTTAAACAGTAGTGATCATGACACGATGTTACCAACACTCAATTGTTTCCTCATGAAAATTAAGTTTTGTTCCCTGCCTTTCTTCTGTGTGTATCCGTGTTTTTATTTTTTTTTTTGTTGTATTCTTGTTCACCCCCACGTTCTTTCTCCATTCTGTATCCAACTTTGTCTCCTGTGTGTGAGTCTCTCCGCGTCCCAGGTCACGTCCACCTCGAGTGCTCCAACTCGGCGCGGGAACAAGTCAGTGTTGGCCGCGACCATTACGGATAAATAACATTTGCACGCTGCAGGAAAGAAATGTGTAGTGGGTGTTGATGAGTCCCAACCACCACTAAGGAGGGTCCTGGCCTCATGGG
>JAPQNM010001427.1:57500-82500 GCA_029783475.1 Metacarcinus magister | reverse complement strand
GCGCCGCATCTGGACTCCCTTTTTCAATGATTTTCTAAGGACGTGTTTAGGTATTGCTGTTCTATTCGTGCGTCGCGGAAAAGGACGTAGATACTAGTTCGTTGCTTGGATTATGTAGCCCGCTGGGAATTTTACCTATTGGACGGAAATACACACACACACACACACACACACACACACACACACACACACACACACACACACACACACACACACACACACACACACACACACACACACACACACACACACACACACACACACACACACACACACACCTGCATACAAAGAAAAAAGAGAGAGAAAGAGAAACTTCAGATTTAAAAAGTTTCAAAGCCCTTGCGAGTGACGGATGCGATGAGTAAAGAACAACAATATAACAACAGAAAATATCCCGTGTTTGAATATAACTCGTGCAGAGAGAAAAAGATACAGAGCAAGAAAAAGTAGCGCAGGACAGTTTTGAGCTTTACAAGGAAAGACTTACTATGAAGATTTTATACATAGATAACTAGGAATTAAACATAGTATACGTAAATGTACAGTAAATGAAAAGGATTCCGAGTGGGTAACTGACAGACAAACAGACGTGTTAGTTAGCGAAGAAAGAATAAGAAAGAAAGACAGGAAAAAATAAAGTTTCAAAAATATGACAAATGCAAATTCATATTTTTATTATAAGAATTTTGCTCACAAACTCACAACACTCGTGACAAGCAGTTTACACACACACACACACACACACACACACACACACACACACACACACACACACACACACACACACACACACACACACACACACACACACACACACACACACACACCCACACCCACACACAGCAACACAAACAAAAAACATCACATGAACTGAAAACTAACACATATGCATTTTACGTTTCATTCTTAGTATAATGTTAGCAAGGTGTTGACGTTCTTGAGGAAATATTTTGAGGGAGAAAAGGTCCCAAATTGATTCTTTTTTACATATGTTTTTCGTTGGTAGAGGAAGGAACGCGTGGAAGTGAAACTGTTAAAGGGGAGAATGGGAAAGTTGTGTCAGGGAGAAGTGGAGTTAAATCGAGGAGGGAAGAAAATTGTGCATGAGAGAGAAAAACACACACACACACACACACACACACACACACACACACACACACACACACACACACACACACACACACACACACACACACACACACACACACACACACACACACACACACACACACACACACACACACACACACACACACACACACACACACACACACACCACATGTCACATACACGTATATAACACATATCTAACACACGGGAAATGCAGTGGAATTAGATAAAAGAGATGCACTGAATACAACATCAACTCTAAACATTACGCAGTCAAGCCTTGGCAAATTGTGTGTCTGACAGAAGACTGAGTGTGTGACGTGCGGGGTGTGAGGGCTTCGCGTTGAGGTGTGTTCGTATAGGTGGTAAAAAGATTGATTTGCGTGTTTTTTGTATTAATTTATTTATTTATTTTATTTATTCGTCATTTTTTAATTTTTTTTTTATTTCATATTTTTTATTTTATTTTTGTAGTCATGTGGTGGAGGAAACACGGGCTGGGGTTGTGAGGAGGGACGTATTGAGGTGACAGGTGAGGTCGTTGCTACAGATCACTTGCTGCAGTATAGAAAAAACTCTTATTTATCTATACATTGATTCATTTACTCACTTGATTTCCTATATTTGTTATCAATTTGTCTTCATTCGTTTTCTTTTTACAAGCAAGACATTTAATTCCACTCCGGCAGTAATGGTACTTAACCTTAACTCTGAATGCGTCGCTTGCGCACCACACGTGATGAAGGACTGGAAGGCCATGATTCCTTTCAACCGAGTATTGCATTCACATGGTCCGTTGTAAGTGTTTGTGATCGTACTTATGATGACTCGTGCGTACATAGATGAAGGAACCTTATTACTGTACGTTATATTACGCTAAACATAAACTTGTTATTCTTACATTTAGTTTTAGCACAGTATTGTTATCATAGCAATACTCCCAAAGGGATCAATATTTCATGATTTAAAATGTGGATAAGAATTTGCATAAACTCAAGATGCCGTAAGAGGACCAAAAAATGAAAGGAAGGTGACTAAGAATATTTTCTTATCATAAAAAGGAATCGAATTAATACAAATCATGAGTGTAAGTAAAATACAGATCAGTAGAGACGGAGGTAGTAAAGCAATTGGAAACGATCCAGGTGTTCCGAATTTCATTAAAACTTTAAGCTATAAATTCGTTGTAGTAGAGACCGATTTAGTGAGCGGGAGGCAATGTTGTCCGGCCCAGGCCTGCCGCCGAGACTCACTCAAGAGTTTGTTGAGTACTTGTGGTCACATTTACCCTGACGTGGCCTGTAGCTCAGCCAAGGCAGCATATATCATGGCAAATAAATAAATAATCACCATGAATAAACTGTGGTAATGGACTTAATTATTATTACTATTGTTATCAGTAGTAGTAATGTTGTTATTATTATTATTATTATTATTATTATTATCATCATTATCATCATCATCATCAATGTTAATACTATTGAAAAGCCTGCGCCTGATGTCTGTAGTCGTCACTGAGTCAGTCATTTACGTTGAATGTTGATCGTCAGAACGAGGATCTCAGATTGTGGTTGTATTGTTTGTAATGAATGTGACGCTGAAGTGGAAGGAATTATTGCTCGTCAGGAAGGTATTCGTGGGAAGAATGTAGTTTCGTTTACGGAAAATTTTATTTGCAGTTGCAACAATCTCATATGTTAACCATTTGAGGAAAAAGGGAGAAAATAGATAAAACTAAGAGGGCGTGAAAATCCTTCCTC
This sequence comes from Metacarcinus magister, assembly GCA_029783475.1. NCBI lineage: Eukaryota > Metazoa > Arthropoda > Malacostraca > Decapoda > Cancridae > Metacarcinus > Metacarcinus magister. The sequence continues at coordinate 79,630 of JAPQNM010001427.1, read as the reverse complement.
GCCTGGAGCGGGCTGGCGCAAAGGAGTGAGGTGAGGGTCGGCGGGTGTTAGGAGGACTGGCGGTCGCTGGAGGCATTCGAATTCGGTGAAAGCGTTGGGATATTTTGTGCAAATGGATAAAACCAGCATCGTGGGCAAAGCAAACACGACACCCGGCAGGCGAGCGGCGCACAAACAGCAGAATTTCGCATCGAAAGGGGTCTTGAAGGAAAAATAAGTTGCAGGTGGAGAACAAAAAACAGCCGACCATCTGGTGTAAACACGGAGCTGAACCACCTACAAATGTGCCTCAGGAAACATCACACAGAAACACGCCGACATATTTTGGTATTGGAAAAATACAGCAATTAGAAGAGACTTGTAAAGGTTCATTTTGAAACTAGGTTTCTTTCACTGCTTCAACTGAAGGGGTAATTTACCACCACCGACACCACCGTTACCATTACCATTACTTCTACTCTCAGCATTACTATCAAAATAACCACTGATGCTATCACCATAATAGTCATCATTGCATCTTTACCAACACAGCAACGACGCATTTTCATCTAAAACTCAGAACGAGATAATAAGGTTCGGTTCTCATTTGGAGCTACACAGTCAAGTTTATGAAGCAGTGAAACAAGATTCCTGGTTCCTGCTTACCCACCGCTCCGCTAGAGGGCCCGCTCAGTTGCCTGTTTTATCACGGGGAGGGAGTGCGTGCCTGGTGTCCTGCATGACTGTGAGTTCTGACATTCATCCTTGTCTTCGTTACTATTCTTACATGTTACAATAATCAACGCCTCGCTCGCTCGATAAGTGCTTTACGTGAACACGTTCCACCGCTGGCCTGCTTGGCTGCCTGGCCTTCCATGCATGTTCGTGCGGGATGTGGTGCTGATCCCCGCACTGTGTCAGCCATGAATTCTTTAAACAATCAAGGTCTTTTTTGTCGGGTTATTTGATAATATGCAAGAGATATAAGCAAATTTTTGTTTTATGATGGTGAAAACTAAGGTATAGGAATAAAGAAATGAATTTATCATAAGTGATCAATGTGTGTGTGTGTGTGTGCGTGTGTGTGTGCGTGTGTGTGTGCGTGTGTATGTGTGTGTGTGTGTGGTGTATGTGTGTGTGTGTATGTGTGTGTGTGTGTGTGTGTGTGTGTGTGTGTGTGTGTGTGTGTGTGTGTATATATATATATATATATATATATATATATATATATATATATATATATATATGTGTGTGCGCGCACGCAAGCATGCGTGCGTGCCTACCTGCGTGTGAGCAAACATTTTTATTCGGTCATCCATTATTATCACAATACTCAGCAGTAAGTAGAATTGAATGGTGAGCACGGCGCATGTGTTCGGAGGGAAGGCGGGGACACTAAGAAACGAGTGAACTGCTATTTAAACGTGAATCAAGTGGTGATTATGACGTAGTTGTAACTCCCATCGTTATGCCTTAAGCACCATTACCATCATCACCGCTAGGCCTCCAAGACTGTAATTATCGGACGACCATTTTCTACCATTATGACCACTATACAATACCTTCACAAATCACACCGCCGCCACATTGTCATTCACCACTTGACTTTCCAACTCACAACCCATTACGCCTCCTTGACCCCCACTCTATTACGTTACCTTAACTCTGGAGGTCGTGATTCAGGCTTGAATAGTGGCACTATTGAGCCTCTGGCTCGTCCCGCGTGGTGCACGTGGCGCTGTCCTGCCACTCGAACATTGTTGTAACCGGTGTTTAACCCAATAGAAATCTAGGGTTTGCTGGATCACTGTTCTCCGCTAGTGTGAACTTCTAATGATTATTGCATTAATATATTGCGTCATGATGTTTGAACTAATCAATGTAGTATTAAATAAATTCGGCAAAAATAGTTTGTAATGGGCTGGTAAGAGACTTGCTGTTCAGTTGAAAACAATGTGTAGATACTTTAGGATTAATGAAACGCCTCATTTAACATAAACGCTTCATAACCTAGATAAGATACTTAGATCTTAACCATCAATAATAACAGGAAAGAAAAAAATATTACTACCCAGCTTCCTTCACCCTTTAGAAGGCTATTATTATTATCTTTTCTAAAGATTTTTTGAGAAATATATTTTGCGGAGGCACGGAATTCGATCAACCATCGCTGATGACATCAACGCTGTAGCGGGAAGTCATGTTTTATTTCAGTGTACTGAAACATGCATGTGGAAGTGATTGTGATGGTCAATATTACGACGCAATAAAGCCAATCGAGCAGCTAAACGAGAGGGTTGAGCGTTCATTTGACTGTTAGTAACACTGAACTTTAACTCGCGATCTTTGTAATAGTTTGCAGCTTGTACCGCAGCGTGTTGCGATGACATATTAGTTATGGAACCGTAACTTTATTAACTCAGCACAGCCAATAATTTGATAAATAAATAGTAATGTAAAACTTCCACGTTTTTCTTTCGTAAAAAAAAAAAAAAAAACCGTTTCTAGAGCCGTACCTAATGACCTTCAGGCCGGAGCTTGGCAGAGGATACATTAAAGTTCAATTAGTCCGTTTCCCAACCCTGCCATGTAACGAGGCTAGAAAGCAAGCATTATCAAAGACTTTACCGCAACAAGCGAGTTTAAAAGAGAGGGATCCACTGAGGAGGGTGAGGCGGAAGTAGGAAAGATATTCAAGAGGTAAATGTCGGGCGAAGGGACAGTGAAATTCGCATCAGAGCCACTGTGTCAAACCAACTTCCTCCCTCTCGCTCACCTGCCACAACCAACTATGATCAAAGGACATTTTCTATTTTTCTTCTCATGACCCTTTTCAATTTTGAAAGTTTTATGTGCTCTTAATTTAACATTTGATATTTTTTCACAGCATTATGGAAAATACATTGTATAAGTAGTAGTGATAGTAACAACAGCAATAATCTTAAAAGAATGGATAGTAGTAATGTACACACACACACACACACACACACAGACACAGACACAGACACAGACACAGACACAGACACAGACACAGACACCGACACCCACACACCCATCCGACAGAGGCACTATCTTCCTCTGGCTTGAATTGCTTAATACGTTTCTGCTCGTCTCTCAAGAAATCATTTTGCTTACTAGTGCAGTGCTGCGGGAAGGATTGCCTTGAAGCGCTTCCAGTCTCAAGTGCCGGACATAATTTTGAGATTGCTATTGCTGCTGCTGTTCATACCGTGTATTATTAGTTTGTGGAAGAACGAGGCTGCTTGGACGCCGGCATTAATGGAGATAACAGTGTGTGTATGTGTGTGTGTGTGTGGGTGTGTATGTGTGTGTGGGTGTGTATGTGTGTGTGGGTGTGCGTGTGCGTGTGTGTGTGCGTGTGTGTGTGTGTGCGTGTGCGTGTGCGTGTGTGTGCGTGTGTGTGTGTGTGCGTGCGTGCGTGTGCTGTAAGATTGACACTACGTAGTAGCCAAAGTTTGAGGAACATTTGTCGTGGGGGGAGGCTTTTTTTTTTATTTTTGTTTTGTTTTATAAAGTTAACCAATCAGCTAGTTAGACTACAAACTACACTCATTAAGATTGTAAAAAAAAGTATATATTCACTTCATATTTGAGCCGGTGAGCTGAGAGTTGAACTAAACTCCATAAAGTATAATTCCTCCCAGCTCGGCTCACTCCCTTGTGTTAGCTGTACACCGTGAGCACGACGATTTCTCATGCAAAATTTCATTAGTTTCTCGTGTTATCCCCAGACGCTGCCCCGCTCTGCTCGGCACCTCCGGCTACTCCCCAGGGTACGGCCAGGCCCTCCGCCCTTCCGACCCTTCCACCCCTCGAGGATGCAGACACAACGTGCACTGGAAACTCCGTGGAAAGCATCTGTGATATTTTCATGGTAATTTAATTGTACGTTTTCCCTACGATCCCAATCTTCTGTCGAGTGAAGTCTCATTATTGATGTAAACTTATTATAGTGAGTCATTGTTGTTTCTGTTGTTTTCATGGTTTCTTCACCACTAAGAAGTTATGATGATTTACTATGTGAAAATAGAACCTCATTGAATATTTAATGGGTTTTTGTTTTCCAGCCTTGCTCATCTCCCTCTCAGCATCGCCTCGAACACACAAGCACGGGCCTGCCGGAGGAGCAGCAGCATTCTTTTGTTTCTCAGCGCATGAACCACCCTGCTCCGCCCACGCCAGTTGTAGACGACGAATTTACAGATCTCATTATCTCGGCCAGATTAGAAAGTAAGTAGTGTTAATGTGTGTGTGTGTGTGTGTGTGTGTGTGTGTGTGTGTGTGTGTGTGTGTGTGTGCGTGTGTGTGTGCGTGTGCGTGTGCGTGTGCGTGTATGTAATAATGACATACTTGTTGATATACTTTAAAGTTTATTTCACAGCAATAATTGAGCCGGGGTGAGTGTGTTGTTGGTGCGTCAGAATATCATATTTTATTTAGTTTTATTCATGTTTCTCACTTTGATACGTATGATATTTTTTGCGAATAACAAAAAGTATTAAGATATAAAATATATATAAGGTTTGAGGTCGATATTAATAAACCTGCGCGATCTAGTGCTTGCATACAAATATTTCCGCTGAAAAATATACAAAGAGAATAAAGGATAAAGGATCTCATAAACTGATGTTAACCACAGACAGTCTGACTATAAATGTCAAATCGCAATCATTTGAATAACTTACTCGTGATGCAGTCGCCGATTGTGCAACATTTAGTCAAGCAATACGATGTGAAGGACCTTTGTGATCTTCCAACGAGCCATCATACGTTGTCTTGTAAACCAGTGTTGTTCCGAATGTAATCCACAATCATGTAATATTTTCGTGTAAAAAAAATTTATTTCATATATTTCACTTTTAAAATGAGTTTTGTAAAGATTACTCCTCTCTTCAGTTCCTACCAAGCCTGTCATTATGTTGACAAAATACAGGAAATGCTTTTATGTCGTGTCAAAGAAAGTTAAACTTAACTTTTATTACGTAGCAATTATGGAGTTGATTCCTACTTCGTACTCTTTAACCGATGAATAATGATCACAATACTTTTAAACTTTTTTCCAACTCTGAAGCATTACTTCTTTTTTTTTCACCTTCAAAGAGCACCGGAAGTGTCAGGTGCACTAAGACTATCTTTAGAACACAAAATCATCACACAATAATTGAGGTGCACGTGAGTTGAGCGAAGGCCAGTCCCTCAGTCTCTCTTTATCCCCTAATTAGGAGATAATGGAGGAGGGCTAATTTTAAGTTTCCTTTTTTTACCTAGATAATGAGGGAAATTTTACTCCATTAATTAGTTTAGTATTGAAAGTTTACCATCATGTATCGTATCGCTGTCTTTAATGTATCATACTTGTCATCTATAATAATCATTTAGAAGTTCTAGAATGGACGAGAAGCTATACTATGACGTCTCATGATAAAGTTGAACAATACCTAAACAGTCCATGTCGCAAAGTGAATCAATACGTAATAGTTGACATTTTATCTATTACATCGCAATTATAGGAATGACAGTGATGGGGAGGGATGAAGGGATGGGGAGATTCCCTTATCACCACAGAACAAAGGTTTAAAAAAGTGTTTGTGAGATGAAACTTTTCTTCAAACAGTTACGCTTCTGGTTAGCTCTAGCTCTGAGACGCGATGAGTGTTTAGTGTCAGGATGAGCAAAGTTTGTAAGGGGCAGGATGAGACGCAGGAGGGGTGAGCGACAGGGCACAGCAGTAGTCGTGGATCAGGTGTGGGCAATATTGAAGGCAGGTCCTAACTTTGACTGAAGCCAATTTTGCAGAGTTGAGCGTTGGATGAGGCCATATTTCTCCCAGTGCAGGCTGTGGAAGGTCACGACGTTGGTTCAGCCATCCTCCACTTGATGCATGGAACTGTGCCTGCAAACACGCCATCAAGGGAGAGATTTACTAAGGCACTTGCAGAATATTGTCCCGGATGTGTGACTTACAAGGGAGTAGATGACTTTTTGATTGTTATGCATTTTTTTTTTTTCTTTTGACTTATACGTAAATTCCAGACTTGTAATGTTTTGTTATGTGATATTTAACGTAGGTAGATGTACAGGTAGAAACAGATCATGTAATTAATAGTATCTCGCCAGGTCTCCTTTCCAAGTAATCACCTTACATTGCACACGTCTCCAAGCAATACCCAATACACGCAATCAACTCATACACACCTTTCAACAATGCACACACACACACACACACACACACACACACACACACACACACACACACACACACACACACACACACACACACACACACACACACACACACACACACACATAGCCTTTAACGTGTATTGGTGGCTGTTCAGTTTAATTCATTCTTTGTGTATCATGGCGTGGATTGTCAGTAATATGCAAGTGATGGAAGTAGACTTGAATTATTCGTATCTATCTCCATCACTTGGACATTTGCTTAGTGTTTATCAATTAAGATCTTTTCTGTTTGTCATTAGAATGTCAGCAGATAATTATGTACGAAATATCAGTTTAATTTGTTTATCAGCCATTTAGTACGTCTAATATTTGCAGATGAACCAAACCTCTAGGCGTGTGTCGTGTCGTGCGTCGTGTCGTGTGTCGCGTCGCCCTACACGCACCTCCCTCGCCAGGATCGCCGCTGGGACCTGCAGGACGCACCTCAAGGTTTATCGCCGGTAAGTCACGCCTTTGACAACATAATTCTGCGCTGCATAACATAAAAGTAATATTTCTAACCAAAGAGAAACCAACCCGCTAAACGGCTTTGATCGTAGAGACCACGTTATTTTCGTAATGTTATTATGCTTAGCGAGGAATGTGCAATACGCTTTACTCTTTGAATCTCAGGTTGTAACTGTAACAGGTTTAAGTCCTGGAGATGACGTTCACGTGAGTTGTTGTTGTGGGAATTATCAAACATTTTGTGCAGTTACCACAAAGCCTGAAGAATGGAGTTATCAAGTATGAGTGGAATTACTTTTCTTACTTCCCAGCTTACTGTCTCAGCTCCTTGTTACGTTTCTTATCATTAGTTGCAAACCTGGTTGCATTATTCAATTGTAGGAAATATGAAACTCCATCATTCAGTTATTGGAATACGAAATTCTTGCTGAACAAAAAAGTTAGGAGTTTTATAGTTATTTTGAAATTGGCTTATGCAATGCGAAGTCATTTGTTAAACTAAGAAAATCTTCAGAGACGGTAAACAAACAAATTTGGTCGGATTTTTTTTTTCAGCGTGATTGAAATTCCTATTATTTTTCTTCAATATTAAGCAATTAAGCAATAGTTCATCATACACTCCACTATCTTTGTCAAATTTAACAAAGGACCGCTAACCATTAGTACAGTGTGCATGGACGGCCACCATTCAACAGTCACCAGTGCAAAACAATATACCAGTTAGCTTCATATGACCTTATTTAGTATACAGTTCTGTTGTCAACTAAATATTTGTTTTGTGACGGTACCAAAGAATTTGATATTAGTAATATCGTGTGCTGCGGAATATAGACTGTAATGTATTTAAAAAAAACAAAATTGAAATTTGTTAGCATCGCTTCCACAACCAACAAAAAGGTTACATTGTTGTTACCACTGAATATTGATATTTGGCTGTTTATATTATATTTCGCTGAAAACATAGACTTTGATACAGAAGCGTAATACAAGCAAATAGTAGTTGAAGATCGTACGATAAAACTTGAGTAAAAATTTGAACACTGGCTACTGTTGAATAAATGATGACTGAAAATGCGGAGAGTAACGTCAGATTGCTCGTGACCAACTTTGGCTTGGTATTCCCTCAAAGGATTCATGAGAGAGTGAGTGTGTGTGTGTGTGTGTGTGTGTGTGTGTGTGTGTGTGTGTGTGTGTGTGTGTGTGTGTGTGTGTGTGTGTGTGTGTGTGTGTGTGTGTGTGTGTGTGTGTGTGTGTGTGTGTGTGTGTGTGTGTGTGTGTGTGTGTGTGTGTGTGTGTGTGTGTGTGTGTGTGTGTGTGTGTGTGTGTGTGTGTGTGTGTGTGTGTGTGTGTAGAGAGAGAGAGAGAGAGAGAGAGAGAGAGAGAGAGAGAGAGAGAGAGAGCGAGAGAGCGAGAGAGCGAGAGAGCGAGAGAGCGAGAGCGAGAGCGAGAGCGAGAGCGAGAGCGAGAGAGAGAGAGAGAGAGAGAGAGAGAGAGAGAGAGAGAGAGAGAGAGAGAGAGAGAGAGAGAGAGAGAGAGAGAGCAGCTGCTTTTATGACATAATCAAGGACAAAAGTAATGCCGCAAGTTTGTCTGAAAATTAAATAAAATGTTCAAATCATTACTTCAGTCCTTGCACAAATACTTACAGATCTCAATAATATAAGCTGCTTTTCTGATTGGGTGATGCTAAAAATTTTTCCTTAAGATGTCTGAGACTTTTTAACACTTACTCATTTTCTGCAGCAAGACTCCCGATCTTTAGAAAATTATTACTTGATATGAAGGTTTGATAAGCTTGCTTGAATAGGTATAAAAAAAAAAACCTTATAAGAATTGACCAGAAATGTAGGTATATTATTCAACAGCAGCTTTTAAAACCTGGTGTGAAAAAGAAAAAACATTGAAAATATGAATTGTCAGGATGAAAAACTTTTATAATGTATTTTTAATGATCAAAGTGTGTTCTTAGAAGGCTATAAAGAAAATGACACATTATCATCACTTGACAAAACTTTGCCTTGTATCCATTGTTGGGTCGCTGCTGTTGGGACATTGCTTAGGTTTTGTTGTATTTGTTTTTTATTCAAACAACTTTTCCTTCTGCAGCATAAGGACGACACGGCAGATACCACTGAGGCCTTCCTGATGTAGGAGAATGGACAGAAGACAGCAATGATCAAGACTCCCACGGGTTTCTCAGGTGAAAGCATTTGTATTTTAAATGATGCACTTAGTTTTATATTTTTCATCGATCCTTCTCCCTCCCAGACCCACTCACTACCTCCTCCCCGCAACACCCATTCCCTTTCTCCCTTCCCTCCTAGTAATTCGCCTCCAATCTTACCTTCATCTCTCTCTCTCTCTGTTGTTTCGTCTCCCATTTTGTTTTCACCCTCCCCTCCCTCTTTTTATCCACCTTCCCTTCCTCTCTCTTCCATCTCATGCTTTTCTTCCCTCCGTTCATCCCTATCTCCCTCACGTTATACCTGTTCTTATCCCGGATTTTTTTCTTAGCCTCTTGTTTCTCCTCCCTTCCATCCTCACTCTTTTCCCACAGCTTCACCTCCTCTTCTTTGCCCCTCACTCATGCCTCTCTCTCTTGATTCTTTAACCCATATTTCTGGCAGAGTTTATTTGGTATAGGTTAAGGATCTTTTCCATCCACACAAACCAAGGTCTTAATTGACTTCATAAATAATAGGACGAGTTTAGGATAAAGGAATATGTTCGGCTTCATAACGTTGGCTGGGAAGATTTACTTATCCCGGGGCGAGTAGCTTGATCAAAAGTTTACATCTTGTGATTGACATAACTTTCTTTTCGCCTTTTGTCGTCCAGCACTTTTTCCAGGATAGTATAGTTAGTGCTGTTATAAATCCACTTGAACGGAAACACTTGACTCCACTTGAACGGAAACATTACATTTAATTCAAATTAGTCTGCTTTAAAACTTACCCGGATTTTCCAGACGGCTGATAATGGATTGTTTTATCATGAATCTAGATTAGTCTATTCACTGTGCTTCCTATGGTGTGCCGTCACGTTTATCTTATTGTCCCTGTAATGTTAAATGTTGAAAAACTTACCTAGCTTCTTAGTTCCTGAAAATATGTTTGGATTAATTGATAGTCCGTTTTATTTTATTTATTTGTTTGCATCACACACACACACACACACACACACACACACTAACCATTGCTCCCTGTATCTTTTCCTCCTATATAATTCACTTCCCTCTTAATCCCACACCCTCTCCCCCTCCCTCGCCCTCCCTCCCTCCGGTAACAATTTAATTAAACGTCTCGTAGTACCTGTCTCTCTTCTCTCTCCCCTCCTGTCTCCCCTTCTTACTTTACTACTCCTCTTCCTCATCCCTTTCCACTCACTCCGTTGTTGTTCTTCCCCCTTCCCTTCATTTTCTTCTCGGCTGTCCTCATCTCTTGTTTATCACATCTTCCCATCTCCCTTCAACTTTTGATTGCTTGCCTTCTTCCCTCCTCACTCAACCCTCTATCAGAGTCCAAGTATATCTACCAGACTAACTACTGCACGGCTCTGAAGTACCAGACTATCTACTGCACGGCTCTGAAGTACCAGACTATCTACTGCACGGCTCTGAAGTACCAGACTATCTACTGCACGGCTCTGAAGTCCCCGATGCACTCGCAGTCGAAGACAGGGTTGACCACTCGACGATAGCTTGGTAAATGGCCAAGTTCCGACGGGATTCGAACCCAGGACATCGAGCTCACCACTTCCGTACTCTGGCCGCCACTATGCCACCACCTCTCTCCTACTTGTAACATTTTGTTGAATTCAAAAATAATAAAAATCTTATTTGAGATTTGCAATATATTAATAACCTGCATAGGTATATATATAAAAAAGGGGCCCGTAAGAACCCCTGAATATAGACTGAATATAGATACTAAGTTTAAGGAGCATGTTGAGTGTAGCTCCGCCGTCCTTAGAATTCTGCATTTTTTAGATTTTTTAAAAAAGTTATAATAGTCCTGACTACTGACCCAAATAAAGTCTACAAAACTTTCAACTTAGTTTTTATACAAGATATTTCGAGTTATATTTCGAGTTATATTTCGAGAGAACACGGTATTTATTTTATACAAGAGAACTGGAAACCTTTATAAAGTACGAAATTTTCCACTTTATATTTCGAGAGTTATATTTCGAGAGTTATATTTCGAGTTATATTTCGAGAGAACACGGTATTTATTTTATACAAGAGAACTGGAAACCTTTATAAAGTACGAAATTTTCCACTTTATATTTCGAGAGTTATATTTCGAGAGAACACGGTATTTATTTTATACAAGAGAACTGGAAACCTTTATAAAGTACGAAATTTTCCACTTTATATTTCGAGAGTTATATTTCGAGAGTTATATTTCGAGAGAACACGGTATTTATTTTATACAAGAGAACTGGAAACCTTTATAAAGTACGAAATTTTCCACTTCCTTCCGAGCTTCAGTATCCTGGTGGAGCAGAGCAGCTTGAAGAGTCAGTTGGTCACCAGATGAGTAGCACCACTTGTTGAAGAGAAATCAAATCCTACTTACCTCCCTTTCAACCATTACTACCACTGATAATTTTATTCCATCTAAACAATATTTTCTAAAGACCTATTGATCCATTAAATAGAGTTGTAGTCTGAGCGCACAATTCTATAGAAACGAATCTGAATGGCAGACCCTTGGGTTTATGCCACACTAAACATTCTTGTATCACACTTCACTCAGTACACTTGCAACAATATTTCTTTCAATTGGTGAGTTTTGTTTATTGCTAATTAATTCTTTGGAATTAGCAAAATATTATTACACTATTAATATTGAGGCTCTCTCTCACATATATATACAATTATTACATACACTTAACTATTACGCATAACATATATATGACTATTACAATACACATGATCATCTCATTACACATGACCTTGAGACATTCTCTCTCTCTCTCTCTCTCTCTCTCTCTCTCTCTCTCTCTCTCTCTCTCTCTCTCTCTCTCTCTCTCTCTCTCTCTCTCTCTCTCTCTCTCTCTCTCTCTCTCTCTCTCTCTCGTGCATACACTTCTCTACAACTACCAGCCCCTCCACCGTGAGTTACTTTTCTACTTGCTGACTGTTATGATACCTTCATTAGTGTGTGCATACTGCATAGCCACTGTTACCATCTTGAGTTGAGTTGTCAGTGATGTACTCAGCAAATCAACACCTAATGTTATACCAGAGGTTGTTTTCAATGTTATTATTATTCTACTATAACTCTTACTACATACTGCTATAACTATTAGTATTAATACTACCACCATTACTACAAATTTTCTTTTGCTGTTACTTTTCCACTACTACTGCTAGTAATACTTATAATAGTAATAATATAAATAGTTAGTATTGTACTACAGGTATTGTTGTGTGTGGCGCTGGCGTGTCTTGCTCTGCTTACAGAGATGATGAAATATTCTGTACTTTAAGTATTTTTCCAGTAAACGTTGGTTCTAGGTACTTAATTAAGGCTTTGTACATTTATTAACATTCAATATCAAATACACAGAACACTGTTTTAAATAGGCATTCACTTCTATATACAAAACAAACTTCTTTGAGAAAATAAACATCTCTGAAGACAATAGAGGAGGGTGACTAAACAAGACTCATTATTATGGTTTGCATCACAGATCAGAGGCACGACTTGAAAACTGTTAAAGAATGTTCGACACACCTTTGGGGAGAAAAAGGACGGAAATTCATGGATGGTGCTACAGGAGCGTAGAAATATATATGTATATGAAGGCATAGGAAAGTAATACATATATATGTAAAGGCTTAGTAAAGTAAGACATCTTGTAATAATAATGAATCTGTACAAGTTCATGAAGTATGGATGTCAGATAAAGCGTTACACACACCAACAACACACAGACACTAACACCAAACTAACAAATTTGAATTTCAGTAGCAAATCTGTAACAAGAGTGACACCGTGAGAGGCCGCAGTGACCGCTTCTCTCATGACGTTACTCACTTACTGGCCGAGTGGAAAATATCACACGAAAGGGAAATAAAGAGTAACTTGATGCCCACCACACCACCACTACAGCTGGAGGGAAGGCCTGGGTGACGCCTTCAATAGGATTCTCATAGCAGCACCCAACTATTCCAGGATTTACCATTAATACCTTGAGTTGCAATACACCTTGAACATTCAAGTCTTTGAGCAGGACGAAACCTTCATTATGTCCCTTACAAAGGCCCGCCCGGCTACACCACCACTACCACCACCATCACTACACAACCCTCTCTCAGAAACGTTACCTTATTTCTAGACACGTATCTTGTACTTTCACTGTGCTGTCCTTGCCACTTATCACATGAAACTTTGTTACGAAAAAAAATATCCTGGACGTCTGGACAGGAGTAGCTGGAGAATCTTCTGTCAGAGCCACCTTTATGCAGAATTTCTTTGTACAGAAAAGGTAAGGAAAGGAACTACAAGTAAGGGATAGATATTACAGACGGAAGGAGGATGATAGACACTGAAAAATACGAGAATTAACCTCTCCCTCTGCTTTGGAATTTCGTCAATACAACATTATCTAACCTTCACCTGTACAATCGCATTACTTGTCCATGCAACAAAACTTAACTAAAAACACGGTTGCTTCCTAAGCCTTCCGCACACCAGAGCTGCAGAACATTACGCACCGACCATCATATATACATTTGTCTGCCCTACGCCACTTCTCTCCCCTGATGTGGAGGATGTGAGGCCATAACTTCCTTACCGCCAATCAAACAACTTCACATTCACTGTTCTTCCATACTCAAACAAAACAACACAACACAAGCATCCATTGCAAACAACGGAATAAACGCATTTATGACCAAATAAACGATAATAAAGGAGTTCAATTTGGTAAGAACCAAAACAGAAACTTATGAGGACGCGACAGTTTCATTTGTCTAGCCAGGAAAGATAACTACAAGGAAACATTATTATACAAGGTGAATGTAATATCCTTTCCGTGCAACAACAGTCTCCAGTATGATATTAAGCACTTCCAAAAATAACAAAGTGAAATTGATAACAGTTGACATACATGTAACTTCACTTACACACACGCATGCACACACACACACACACACACACACACACACACACACACACACACACACACACACACACACACACACACACACACACTGTGGTATAATTTTTTGGGTTGAAAAGCCGTCTCTCTCTCTCTCTCTCTCTCTCTCTCTCTCTCTCTCTCTCTCTCTCTCTCTCTCTCTCTCTCTCTCTCACTCTCTCTCTCTCTCTCTCTCTCTCTCTCTCTCTCTCTCTCTCTCTCTCTCTCTCTCTCGCCTGTTTTCTTATTTCCTTACAAACAAGATAACCTTCTACAACTCATCACTTTTACAAAATATCAAAACTTCCTCACGAATCTATAGAACAAACTAATTAGGACGGCGCTAACAATGCTAAACAAAGAGAGAGAGAGAGAGAGAGAGAGAGAGAGAGAGAGAGAGAGAGAGAGAGAGAGAGAGAGAGAGAGAGAGAGAGAGAGAGAGAGAGAAAGGTGGACAACAGTGAAGGGATCGGCTACCGGAAAAATACTGGGGCGAGGAGGAGGAGGATGTAATGTATAGAAGCTTGTGGCCGCCCTCCGTCTCCCTGCAACACGAACCCTGTAACATGAGAAGGCAGATTACGTCCCTCTGTTAAGACTTCTCTGCACGAGTCTTTCCGCTTAAGTTTCATTGACCCGACTACCACCTGCTTGCCCCTTCACACTAACAATACGACACTAACATGCACCTCCCCCACTCTGCACGCTGCTTCAGGTAATAGGATCAAGAAAATTTATTGAAAAAAAACTTCATATTCCAATCTACGGATGAAGGTTAATTTACTATTACATACTTGTTATTGCAATGGATAAAGTTATGCATAAAACCTTTTAATGCCAGCTTTTAAAAACCATAGGTGATAGAATGCAATAAGAAATATTAAATTCTAAGAAAACTTATGTTTTCAGAATCTTATTGAATTATCAAAAGTATGTTTCAGCATTGTGAACTCATACTTTTGTTAGTGGATGACAATACAATGCGTGTCAAAAGCTTTAATCAATATATTCCATTACAAGCCTTGCCACAAGGCGCCACTCACCTTGGGAGCCGAGTGGGAGGCCCGAGCCGTGCCCCGCCAGCACCCTGAAGGTAATTTCGTTGCTGTCCCAGTACAAGTCAGGGTAGGAAGCAACACACTTGACCTGCAGCAGGCCCTCGGACACCATGCTGGGCCGCAACTTGAAGTGCAAACTCTTGTGGCTTGTTTCTAAACCCGAGGTTTCATTCAACACCACCTGATCGTTGTCCTCCCACTCTGGATCAACCTGTACAACACACACAAGCCTCAGTCACAAAGGTGATGGGCTGCCTCGCGACTATAGCTGTGTTCTCCAGCAAGTAATTGATTACTATCTATAAAACTACATAGGGTACGAGTATGCACAGCAATTTAGGATTTACAATTGAATTTTTATTTTTATATTTCAATATAGTTAGAATTACTTGGTGTTATTTGTATATAAAGAATGTTCTCCTTCAAAATCAAGTCATAACACTATTACCCATTTTCTCTATATCTATATATAAAAAAGTCTCAGTTGCATTAATAATAACCTGATAGCAGCCTTTCCAACACTACTCAAGGATTACCACATCTGTCTCCTCATAACATGCATATTAAAGCCACAAAGCAAATAGTAATAACTTTCATATACTGAGCCGAGTTTCCATAAGGAGCTAGATACGAGAACAAAACTACATAGTATTTAGTTTTAGTATCGAAAAAAAAGTTCAATCGGACACATTCTTTAAGAGATCCTGACACACAAAAGCTACCGTCTACAAGTCAGGTTACTACACTGAGTCACAGGAAGCATAGGCTGACGCAGGACTCACAGGCTGGTCGTTGATGTAAAAGGTGAGGTGGGGGGCAGGCAGGGCGTTGTGCGAGGAACAGTTGATGGTGACGACTTGATGCAGTTGGTACGGCCCCGCATCGCCGCCTAGGAGCCGAGGTTCACTGTCAGGCAGGTCTGTGTGGGGGGATAAGTGTGTCTCATCGTGAGTGTCTGTCAACCTCAAACACGCAAACAAAGATATGAAGACTGAAAACAAACAACTATATGAGACAAAAACGGTAACACACCAAAAGAAATGTTGGAAAATAAAACGCAAAATAAAACCTACACTACACATCAAACTATTACTCAATATACAATCTTTAATTCCCAATCCGCCTTATGCAAGCTTGAAAAGGATTGTCTGCTGTCTGTTTCCAAGGAAAGGAAGTCAGTTCTGCAGTGGATTATAACAACGAATGCTCACACACACACATCATAATTAATTAGAGATAAAAATAGATAAAAATGGTTTTCCAGCATTTAAAAGCAGTTGATGTTCCCGAACAAATTATGTCCACCATCCCATCAACAACAGGGAGGACGAGATCGATGTCGAGGAATAAATTTCTTGGAATAAATCTCGGAAATCGGTAGAAGGAAACCATTTTTCGGAACACGTTTCCTCACGAGAATGTCTTGCTATTTGTCTGCCTCACTTAATGAATGCAGTAATGAGTACGGACCTGTTCTGTCTCTGAGAATTGCGGGAAACCTTCGCACAATGAGCAGGAGAAAAGGACAAGAGGAGGAGGACGGGAGCAAGAAAGGATGGGATAAAGATTGCGCCATTACCATTATTTATCACTTCTTCGTTTTTCATTAACTACCGTATCGCTACACATGGTAATCACACACGATAACCTTAAAGCTGGAACGGAAAGGTGAATACGTTGAGCATGGAAATATCGCTGATTTTATTTTATCTTATTGATGATGACAAGGCATACAGTTTTTGTTTTTGTGTTTATTTACTCGTTCATAACTCCCTTGACCTCATAACCTTCAACAAAAGATCTTAGTTATATTCCGCTTTGTATTATAAGCCTCGTTAATGCTCTCTGGCTTAGAATTTTTTTAACAATCCCGAACGTCAGACAAACAAACATGATGAATTATCGCAGGAGCTTATACATTTTGTCTTAATTAGAGTGCAATGCTTAAAAATAGTAATCCTACAATCGAGGTATTAGCCCAAAACAGCTTTGTAATTAACCCATTGTGGGAGACGATGACTCGCACATCCTTACTGTGCACGGCTTTTATTTATAGAAAACACAACAACGCGCTGCTAATATATTCCTTTGATAGACACTCACAAGAACGGTAATAGTATTTCTTAAAAAAAAAAAATAATAATAATAATTACCTTTATATATGTGGTGCACGTACAAAAATCGAGGCCAAGCGGGTGGAGAAGCAAAGAGTGTGGTCTGAGTCAAGGTTCATATAATTTGTTATAACTACGTTTCAGAGTTTCAAGTCAACATAAAATACAAGAGTCAAGCAATACCCTGACCAATTTTTTTCTTACCGTGTATTTATATTTGTGATACAGATATTGTACGTCGTTATTACATTTCTGAAATCTGTATGCATACGATAAACGGGCACTGATCATTCATATATATATTTGTAATCTTCTGATAGAACTGCCTTTTAAATATTATTGACTCTATCTAATTAAATATGCGATAACTTGTTTGGGAATTCAGCAAAGCACACAATAGAACATTTAGAAAGAAAGTAGACTGAACTAAACAAACATGTTTTGCAAATGTGCTATAAGACCTTTATACACCGTGACCCTTCGTTTAGCAAGTTGTCTCTCCATCAAGAGAGTGCTAATATAGAAGAGAAGATAGTTGTCTGGGAGTTTATGTCTAGAAAATAGGTGAAGATATAGAGTTTGGAGGAATTGAATCACATGGTTTGTCCTGTCATATTTATGAATTATAAAATTTAGGAGCTATAGTGTCTTTCCATGAGATTATTACTTGACAAATGCAGTAGAAAAACGCAAGGAAGAGCCATCAGCAAAGACTGGACAAGATAATGAGTTTGGCTGATATCATTGATCTGGAAAACCACTAATAGGTTTAAAGAAGAACAATGGTCATCTGCTACAGTACCAATACAATGGCAAGCGAGGATACTTAAGGTACAGGGAGATCCAAAGTAACCGAAAAGATGTGTACCAGACTCTATTGAAGGATTTTGATATCTAAGGTAACAACAAAAGTTTTATCGAAAAGCCTACGAGAGGATGACCAGAGGTTAGGTAAACCAAATGATCGCCATTAGATTACATCTGCTAACTTCCAGTTATTTTCACCTCGCACACATTTCCTAGACTTCAACTTTCCATCCCTTGGTTCTGTTTGCTAAACTGTCCAAATGCTGTCTATGTCATAACATGACCTTTTACGTCCATTTATCCTTCATTACTTTATATTTCTCAATTACGTTGTTTCCAGTTTACATAAAGCTAAGGTTGCATGCTGTGCATTATTATAATCATCAGTAAAGCTTTATTCTAATGTTTCTTACAATAACAAAATGTATCGGTATAGTATGTGAATAAGTAAAACTTGGAATTAAAGGTTCCACATGTTCCATGTATAACTAGTTAGTTTGAGGGAATATTACATTAAGACCTTAAGGTATGATCTTGGTGGAGTAAAGGGTATAACTGGTGACACTATATACTCAGTGAATAAGCACTGTTCTCTATTGAGTTTACTTCACAGCACACTAAAGACACCACAATGCGAAGAGACAAAGCGATGTCAGCTGATTTCACAATCGTCAGGACTGGCAGTTTGCTAAACCTATACTATAAAACCAAGATTCTATTTCACGGTAACTTTACCTCCTTGCGCCGCCTCTATCTGGCACTTACCTACGACAATCATGTCGGCGGTGGCGAAGGAGGTTTTGAATTTGGGAGCCTCCCCGGATATCTCACAGCGGTATTTCCCTCCGGCAGTCACGGTAACGTTGCGTATTCTGACCCGCCCTTGGCGACTCTCCTGGCTGTCCACCTCGAAGTGAGGCAATGGGAAGGTCTTCACGGCGGGCGTCTCCAAGGGCGTCCAGCGATAAAACTCTTCTCCCCCGACATACCATTTGAGGGCGTACACGTGGTCCCCCTCATCTTCCCACTCGCATATCAGCCAGCCGCCCTCACCCACAGCTAGGGGCGTCGGCACCTCTAGGCTGGTTATCTTGATGCCCCAGGCCACTCCTGTAGGGATGAATGGGAACATAAGGAGAGGCTGATCCAACGTTTAGTGGTAAATGTGTTATAATTCCTAGATAAGACTGTCCAATGTTTCATTCATGCAACAAAACTCCTGAATCACTGAGAAATAAAAACAGATGATGATTTTGAGGGAACATAATATTCATTAATCTATTGTAGAATCTTGAGACACGAGTGTTACAGCATGACTTAACAATCACACACACGCTAAGTGAGAGAGAGAGAGAGAATACAGAAAGAGCACAAGGAAGCTTATAAGCAGTGTACATTCTTTAAATTATCCATGAGATACATATGCAGCAGTTCGACACAGACATATATACATCACAGATACTTTCCCGCCTTCTACCACCACTTCATGTGTCATTATTATGCACTTATAAATAAAGTGTTTTGAATATTACTTGGAAGGTTTTCTCTTGCCTCTCCTTCCTTTCCACCCGTCTATCTCTTCCCTAATTTACTCCCTCCCGTCTTGACTGCCGTCCTACCTCTCTATGTAAGTCTATGGATCAACAATGATTAATTTCATATACTTCATAAAAGATTTACAATACTAACTTTCGTCATCTAACGAAAATGCAATTAAGAGCATACAATAATAATGATAACATTAAAAATAATAATAATAATAAAAATAATAATAATGATCATAATAATAATAATAATGATGATAATAATAAAAACAATGATGAAAACGACGACGATGATGATAATAGTTATAATGTTAATAACAATGACGTTAACGACAACGACGTTGATAACGATTACAATGATGATGATAATTATGATGATGATAATAATAATAAAGATAATCATAATCATAATAATAATAACGATAATAATTATGACAATGATAGTGATGATGACGACAGTAACAATAATTACTCATACAGTACATAAACTAACATTGTAGTAATCACTGAAGATATATTGTAAAATCAACACTTTATACTCGGCTACTGACTAAATACTTTCGAGGGTCATCTCAGTTCACACAATCTTCATGCCAATAGAGATCCTACTTATATACAAAACACTTTCAGATATTTGGAGAAGACTAATCTTTTACTTTTTTTCTACTACGTGATATAACGGTTATGTTTGATGTTACAGCAGATACAAGGCGACGAAAGAAGCAAATGTAATAAACAGAAACCTTTCAGTAGCTTTAATGCACTCGCTTCCTATTTCGCCATCATTCTAATTACAAAAGGAATTAATAATTGGGTGAGTATTAATTCCTAATACAATATGCTGACACAGGATACGAATACATTACACACAGAGGAAGGTATTTAAGTAAATAATTATGTACTCTTAAAAGGATTAGTTCAAATATATCGCAGCTCTAGTTTCAGCTGATAGTAGTAGTAGTAGTAGTAGTAGTAGTAGTAGTAGTAGTAGTAGTAGTAGTAGTAGTAGTAGTAGTAGTAGTAGTAGTAGTAGTAGCAGTAAGTAGTAGTATAGTAGTAGTATAGTAGTAGTAGTAGTAGTAGTAGTAGTAGTAGTAGTAGTAGTAGTAGTAGTAGTAGTAGTAGTAGTAGTAATAGTAGTAGTAATAGTAGTAGTAATAGTAGTAGTAGTAGTAGTAGTAGTAGTAGTAGTAGTAGTAGTAGTAGTAGTAGTTGTAGTAGTGGTAATAGTTGCAGTAATATTAGTAGTAATACGACCATTATAATCATCATTACTATATGAATTATCAAAAAAACATATATTAATCCATTATCATTCCCAAGCTTCCATAAACATCAACCTCAACAAAAATTTAATCCAACATTAAAACAACATGAAGTCCGCTAATGTGTACAGCACATAATGAATATTTATGTCACCCATTTGTATATAAGCCACTTCAGTCCCCATCTCCATCATGACGCACGGCTCTGCAATGTTAGATTTTGTTGTGTTGACCTTCAGGAAGCGTTATCTGTTATATAATATCATATCATATCATATCCGGACTGTTGAGAGGAGTGCGGGAACCTTACATAACGTGCACCAAAGTTCCAAGTATGAGAGTTACAGAGAAAGGATAATATGATTTAAGATTATTCATACAACAACGAGAATCAGTAATTTCCTTCACACATACATACACTCCCTCCCTCCTGACGCCCGCATTGCGCCGCCCAGCCTCCGTCACCCCTCTCAGAACCCTTCATTCATGTAAATTTGGAAACACAAGTACATTAATTAACACGTCCCGCATTCCAAACATATCACCTAACACTCCTTTTCTCCGCCCTCTCCCTGTCGCCCGCCTGCTCTTCATCCACTCATTTTCACTTCTGCCGTGATGGGTACTCCAGACACTCGCCCACTCCTCCCTCGCCCTCTTCGTCACTCAGGAGGGGGAACGCCTCCTACATCAAGTTAATTGTGATACACTTCGTAACCCTTCTCTTTGAAAAACGCGTTTGGGTTTTGTTCATTAAGATTTATGTTGCTTTTACCGGTGTATTAAGCACTCGCGGCCCCATCCTTCACCCTCTCGCCTGCCGGGGTGAGCCTAGATAACGAATGAAGACTAAAGTGCCATCATGACTCTCCTATCTCTTATCTCGACTCTCCACTTCATCGCCATTCACACGCTCTCCATTTTTATTGGCATCGAGCCTCCCCGTCGCCTTTCAGCCACAACTCAAGAGGCGCTCCGTGTCGCTCCACCCACAATACCGTAAAATAAAAAGACTTTCAGCAACATTCATTTGTTTCGTGTATACAAAAATATGTGTATTAAAACCTCTATTACACAATGGAAGAATTATGTGAAGGATAAAAAAATGACAGAGGAAGGTGAGGAGAGGGAGAGGAGATGAGGGACCCCGCACGCCCAAGGAAGATGGATCAGGACGAGGCGGGTGGTCGGGCCATTACCCATACATACGGCAGCCTAATGGACGAGTTTCCGGGGGCGCATTTACATTCAAGACTAACACAGCCACCATCACGGCTGATGTTTTTTATGTTATTATTTTTACTTATGTGTATGCTTTGTTTATCATTATTGTTGTTATAGTGGTGGTGGTAATAGACGATGGAGATATTACTGCTGCTTCCACTACTACTTCTACTACCACTACCACTACCACTACTACCACTACTACTACTCCTACTACTTCTACAAATTCTATTAAAACAACGACTGACATTACAGCTGCTGATGCTGCAGTAAAGG
>JAPQNM010001427.1:47500-52500 GCA_029783475.1 Metacarcinus magister | reverse complement strand
ATGCATGAAACGTACGTAATGCGATTTAGTCAGCAAACTTTCCCTCTGTGTGTGTGTGTGTGTGTGTGTGTGTGTGTGTGTGTGTGTGTGTGTGTGTGTGTGTGTGTTCCCTTTAGGTGTTAGTAATGCAACACCAGCACTAAAGGTGGTCAATCCCTACCATTGACACCCAACACACAAAGTAACTTATCTCACGCCACCAAAAACCATTAGAAATAAGGATAACTATGCTTTTTGCCTTTCTCTCTATTTCTACCTCTCCCTCTCCCTCTCTCTCTCTCTCTCTCTCTCTCTCTCTCTCTCTCTCTCTCTCTCTCTCTCTCTCTCTCTCTCTCTCTCTCTCTCTCTCTCTCTCTCCCCTACCTGGCAAGTCCTACCTTCACTTCCAATTACACGACTCACATTTTCCGCCTCAGTGACTCAGACGCGAGTGCTGACTAACTTTCCGTCTCAACGAGTCTCATATCCTGGCTCCTGCAGCGGCGGCACCTTCCAGGCCCTGAAGGCGTAGGGTTCCAGCAGGTTGTTTCCAAAAATAGGTGTTCCAGAAACCCCTGTAGGCTTCACGGAGGAGTCTTACCACTAAACTCCCTCTTAACAGGATTCCAGTAATGCCATCACACTCCTGATTACTACACTCTCAGCACGGGTTGACGAGACCAGATGATGATGATGATGGTGGTCTTGCTGAGTTTACCGAGATGCTTCCCACAACACCCTCTCCTCTCTTCCCCTCCAGTCTAAGGCTAAGTCCCAGCAAACTGTTGTGGTTAAGAGGTAAAAAAAAGAAAAAAGATTGGGGAAAGAAAGAAAGGGAAATAGCTATGTGGTTTCCTACGATGGTGCATTTTTTTTTCTTTTTTTCGTTTCTTATTTTGTTTCTCTTAAATGGTGTGTGAGTTAACTTCCTTAGTTGTGATTTTATAACGTGTGAAGTTTTTATCTTAGTCAGTTGGATGTGTGTGGTAAAGAAACTACAATAGGAAAAGAGAAGAGAGAAAGAAATAAAGCAGAGAGAAGAAAGGAAGCGTGCAGAGGCAATGAAACAGGTAGAGAAAAAGAGAGAGAGAAAGAGAGAGAGAAAGAGAGAGAGAGAGAGAGAGAGAGAGAGAGAGAGAGAGAGAGAGAGAGAGAGAGAGAGAGAAAGAGAGAGAGAAAGAGAAGAAAAAAAAGAGAAAGGAGGGAGCGTAAAGAAAATGAGATAGAAAAATAGTACCAGATATAAGTCAAACAAAACCATAATGCATATTGATCATTCCAAAACTCTACATTAAAACACCACACCAACAAATTATCAAACAAACAAATATAATGCAACTATAATACCCTCATTTCCCCGTCTCCCTCCATTGCTTCCCCTCTTCCATTTACCTCCTCCGCTTCCTCCTTCCTTCCTTCCCTCCCTCCCTGTGACCGCCAAGGAGCCAGTAATCCATTAACGGTACACGCACAGAATATTGATTATCGACAATTAACCTTTCAAGCCACACAAACAATTCCCGAGCCTCACCATTACCCACAATCACCACCTCCTCTCCTACCCATGCACACACTACCAAGGATATGCCGCCTCACACTTATAAATGTAAAGCTTGGTGAGAGTAAGATGTATTTTCTTATAACTATCTTATTTTGTAGATGTATGAGGGTATTGTCCTATTTTGGTTGTGTTATGGAATAGTGGTTTAGATATTTGACTTGTTATTGATTTCACTCATCTTCGTCCGTCTGTCTGATTATTTTTGTTATTATTGCTATCAAAATTATAACTACTACTACTACTACTACTACTACTACT
Organism: Metacarcinus magister; assembly: GCA_029783475.1. Lineage (NCBI taxonomy): Eukaryota > Metazoa > Arthropoda > Malacostraca > Decapoda > Cancridae > Metacarcinus > Metacarcinus magister. The sequence goes on along the minus strand of JAPQNM010001427.1, from coordinate 50,702 downwards.
ACTACTACTACTACAATTATTATCATCATTATCAATATTATCACAGTCATTGTTATTCATATTCGTATTATTATTATTCATATTATTATTATTCAACCTCGAGGCATGGAGACGTGGCGTGCAAGCCTCTTTAGTCCCCTTGTGTGTCCTAACAGGCGACTAAGGAACGGTGGCAGGCGGCTGCAACACCACGTCCGCCTAAACGTGTATATTCCCTTGCAACAGGAAAGGTAAAGGGAATTCAATTGTATTTATTTTTGTTATTTGTTTCATTATTTTCTCCCTGTTTTTTGCGCGTACATGTCAAATTACAGTTAGTTAGTTATCATTCCCCTCATCATCATCATCATCATCATCATCATAGACAGGAACACGTGAAACAAGACCACCCCGTTAAGCAGCCACGCATCACCATCCTTCAGAACCCCACGACAGCCTCACAGTGTTCTCAAGGCAAGTCATTACACACTAGCAATGGATAACTAATGAATTTAAACCAACCCACTCATGCCTCGAGTCCACACTGTTATACGTAAGGGTGACGGACACGCTTGGCTGAATACACACACTTTTAGCAACAATTCAATCCATTCCTGTTGTTTTCAGTCTCCCTGCTTCCCCTCAACCCTGTGTGCCTTTTTCTTTCCTGTTCGGCAGCAGCGGCCTGATACTATAGTCTCACCTCCTCATGCACTACACTACTGTAATGCTCACACTACCACTACAAGGCACACGCACACAGCCATATATTCAAGCAATTCCGTTCAGCACGCACGCACATACACGCATACACACACACAAAACACAGACACACACACTGGTAGCTTCACACACTATTTGTAGACCACATCAAGGGGACAGACTCTTTACACATCAAGTAGGGCAACGCATGTGTAAATAACGCGCCTATAACCACGCACACACGCACACACACACACACACACACACACACACACACACACACACACACACACACACACTTTTAATCTTTGCTTATATGTGCCTCACACAACGCCTGCTAAACACACACACACACACACACACACACACACACACACACACACACACACACACACACACACACACACACACACACACACACACACACACACACACAGATACACACACACAAAGACTGAACAAGTGATATGTTTTCTTTATTAATCTAGTTGACTTTGCAATATCGCATTATTTATTTTTACATTATGCTGAGAATAGCGCTTCGGGGGGAAAAAAATATATAGTCGCGATACAGAAAACAAACAAACAAAGATTTTCTAATGTGTTTGAGTGTGTGTGTGTGTGTGTGTGTGTGTGTGTGTGTGTGTGTGTGTGTGTGTGTGTGTGTGTGTGTGTGTGTGTGTGTGTGTGTGTGTGTGTGTGTGTGTGTGTTTGTTTTGCCCGCCGTCCGTTCAAAAATGTATACAGCACCCGGAGTGAAACAAGAGGAAGGACAGCAACACAATTAACGCCTTTGTACACGGTCCCCTCAGCACGTCCCAAGCGCTGCCTTTATTAGCGTTTGTATTGTTCATATAATTTTTTTTCGCAGCTCAAAGGAGGACGAAAGAATACAGTCGGTAAAAATGACATAATACTGCCATCACTGCACACTTTAATATTCCAACTAATACTTTATTTTGAGATGTGCGACAGAAGATATACTAAAAAAAAAGGGTGAATATTCTTACAACAACACGATACAATGCAAAGCTACAACAGGAATACCAGCAACAGAGGGAATAACACAACACCACAACACAACACAACACAACCATCACCACCACCACCATAACAACAACAACACACAACAACAACACTACTACATCAACTAGAGCGACGATAAATGAAAAAAACACGAAGAATAAAAATACTAGCTACACCATCACCAAAAACAACAACATCAACAACACCAACAACAACAACATCAACACCAATAACAACAACCAACAAAAAACACTATTTCTTGTTCTTCGTCTCGATAATATCTACCCATTCCCAATATTAGTTTTTCTCCTTCCTCCTCTTTCCTTCTCTCCTTTCTTCCTTCCTTCCAACTGCTTCCCCTCCTCCCCCCCGTCCCCCCAATCCCTGCACGTAGAAGCCGTCCTTCATTCCACCCACAGAAACGAGTCTGACTCAATATAAATCAACGAACTTGATCTCCCTACTCACACCACCTTCTTAATGAATCCTTTTACAGAAGCGATATTAAGTTTTCCTTTCTCGCTCTCCTCCCAGTCGTTCCCTTTCTCTCCATTCTAACCAGCCCCTCCTCCTCCTCCCCCTCCCCCTCCTCCTCCTCCTCTTCTTCCTCTCTCCTCTTCCTGATCTACGTGGTGCGGCAGAGTAACAAACATTACACCATTTTCTGGGGACTTTCTCGCTTCTCTTCATATTAAGTTTGGTCTCTTTTTTTATCACAATATTATTTTCTTTTTTGAGGGGAAAGTCTGCTCCGTTTCCGTTATAATTACTTGACCTATTTCTAGTGATTTGCTGGCTCTCTCTCTCTCTCTCTCTCTCTCTCTCTCTCTCTCTCTCTCTCTCTCTCTCTCTCTCTCTCTCTCTCTCTCTCTCTCTCTCTCTCTCTCTCTCTCTCTCTCTCTCTCTTTTACTCATTTATTTCCATCATTCTTGCATTTATCATCACATCTTTATCTAGTCCTTCTTTTTCTCTTCTTTTCCTTCCTCCCAGCTTGCCTTCTTCCCTTCCTGCCCCTCCTGCCCCTCCGCCACCCTACACCCATTCGGCAGCTGGACGCAATGAGTCAGCTCCACCCACTAACATCCATCACCAGCTGCCCAACCCCAGCGGCGCCTCCTTCTTGGCCTGACCTTCATCACTGCCATTGTTTCTACTCCTTCACTCTTCTTTATCTCCTCCTTACCCGCCCACACCCGCCCACACCCTCCCTCTCTCTCTCTCTCTCTCTCTCTCTCTCTCTCTCTCTCTCTCTCTCTCTCTCTCTCTCTCTCTCTCTCTCTCTCTCTCTCTCTCTCTCTCTCTCTCTCTCTCTAGCATACTACAGGCAGTGATACATATGATACCACCCCACACACTCTCTCTCTCTCTCTTGATGTTTTTGTAAATATGTGTGTTTAGGAGGAAATGAATGCTACTGAGTAAGCACACACACACACACACACACACACACACACACACACACACACACACACACACACACACACACACACACAC